>VWPU01012888.1:5565-287545 GCA_013398955.1 Callaeas wilsoni | reverse complement strand
CCCGCCGTGCCCTGGATGCCCCAGCGGCGCCGGCGGCAGCAGCATGGAGCGGCGGCGGGGCGTCCCCGGGGGCTGGCCCTGCTTGCTGGCCGCCCTGGGTGCCCTGCTGGCGGCGGGCCGGGCGGCTGCCCCCCGTGCCCGCTTCTCGCCCTTCTTCTTCCTCTGCACCCACCACGGCGAGCTGGAGGGCGACGGCGAGCAGGGCGAGGTGCTCATCGCCCTCCACATCGCGGGCAACCCCGCCGCCTACGTGCCCGGCCAGGAGTACCACGGTAGGTGGTGGCGCCCGCCGTCCCCGGGCGGCCGCGGAGTGTCCCGCGGGGAGGAAAGTGGTGGGGGGAAAGCGGGCGCCCTGGACGGGCACCCACGCGGGCGTGTGCCGTGCCCCAGCTCAGCCCTGGCGGGGGGCTCGGCGGAGCACCCCGACCGTGCGGGGCCGTCCTCACCTGCCCTGGGCGCCGGCACCGCCGTCCGCGCCCCCGTCCCAGCGCCGCTTCGCCTCGGCGCGGCTCCCGCCAGGCGCAGCCCAGAGCAGAGGAAATTCCGAGTCCTCGCTCCTCACTCGGCCCTGGGCCGGATCCAGAGCCTCACAAGTTGCTGGCAGTCTGTCCCTTTCCCACTTCGGCTGCTTTCGGAGCACCGAGCGCATCCCCCTCTCCTGGGGGGCTGCGCGGTGCCGCAGCTGGCGGCTGCCATCGGGTCACCGCGATGTGTCACCACCAGGACCGGCCCGGCGCGGCCGCGGCAGTCGGCCAGCCTGTTGCTCCCTTGCAGGGGCCGCGGACGACAGCCGGGGGTCAGGCACTCACAGGTGGCTTTGGAGATGGAAGGTCGTGCCCAGAATTAATAAATGAACCTGCTTTTTGTAAGCGCCCAGGCGGAGGAGAATGAAAGAATAGGCAAAGTTGTTCACAAAGTAGTGTCTCTATTTGGGGGCTGTTCTGGGTGAGGGGCACAGCCCAGGGCTGAGTGGGGCCTCGCAGGCAGGTACACTACTGTGGGAAGCTGCTTGCGGCTGCAGAGAGCCCCCGGAAGCCAGCACCGTGCGGTGCAACAGCCTCATCACCATTTCTCTGTATAGAAAACTTCCATGTGTGAAACATTTTTAAATTCATAACGGTGGGAGACAGCTTAAGGCTATATTCGCTAATCCTTCTCTCTTTGTGTCTGTTTGGAGTTTGCAATGGTACAGAATAATAACGGCTAATTCTGCAGCAGGCAATTGGAAATCAAAGAAAATTACTATAAATGTTTATTTAAAACACCTTGCTCAAAAGCAGATACTGTGTGATAGTCCCTGGCTAAAGATGGAATTAAACTTCTGACTTTGATATGTTCCTGCTCAGAATTTAAGTTTCAGGTAAATTATTGAACAGTTGAGTTACGTGAAGATTCTAATTGAAATTTTTCCTGTAAAGACATAAACCCCAAACACATCAAATACTCATTTTCACGCAATATAAGGCATCCTGAAGTTTTTGCCTATGTGTAAGCTTTAACTATATAGTTTTGCTAAATTCAAATTAAACTTTTTATTTTCAGATACTGGTATCCTTTCTAAAAAACCCACATATATAAGTTATATGACTTACCAGATAATTTTTTTCCTTAGAGCCTTAGAACTTACAGCCCATAATATGCACTCAGGTTAGGTAGATTGCATTCAACCTGCTGAACCACAGATGTGCAGAGGGAATAAAGAAGCTGGGATTTCCATTTTGCACTATTTTAAATGCTGGATTTTTGAAATTATGTTTCAACCAGGTAAATAACAGAATCACCGCTTTCCTCCCTGCTGCCTTTTTTCCCAAGCCTGCAGCCCATGTTTAAGCCCCTGTGCTGGGCTAGGGATAGAGGATTGTGGCGGGCAGGGCAGCGGGAGCGCGGCGGGCAGGGCTGTCCGGCTGTCCTGCAGGGTGCGGAGCAGCGACAGAGGTTATTTCTCCGGGAATGCTCTTCTGCCACTCGCCCTTTTAAGAGGGTTTTTGAATTTTGAAGCACCAGCTTGCGGAGCAGCGCCCCAGCTGCGCGCCAGACCTTTCAGGTGGCCAAGGGTGCGTTTTCCACCGCTGTTTTCCTTCTGACCGAGCAAAATGCGGCGTCTTTGAATGTACCTCTGTGCCTCGTGGGATTTCTCCCTGTCCGCTGTCAGGTTTTGCGGAGCTGCCGCTGCCCCCTCCCCTGCCCAGCCCCCTCGCGGAGCAGCTCCCGTGGCATGTCTCCCGGAGCCTCTGCTCACTCCGCTGTCCGGCCAAAATTCGCCCCGCGGTTGCGCGTTCCCGTCCGAAGCAGGCACTGCTGGCGCGGCGCTGCCCCGGCATCATCGCTGCCGGAGGCCAACCTCTGCGCGGGGCTGCAACCCAGCCCTTGCGGGGCATCTTTTAAAGCCGCCGTGTTAAGCAAGTGTGAAGAAATCGGACGCGTTCAAACGATGAACGCAGAAGGAAGTCCACAAGCCGAACTTGAAAACTAACTTGTTTACACAGTGCAAGGTGTAGGTACACTTAGGTGTGAGCCAGACTCCTAATTTATATCAAACTTGCAACAGTGATTTCTTTTCAAATTCGTGCATTGATTAAAAATCTACCCATGCCAAACTATGTCAAGAAGCACTGTCTATTTGCTATGCACAGTGCAGCAGACATATTCTTGAGCTAAGCGCACTTAATCAGTTAGATATTTTGAAATATGTAATTTGAGTATTTTTAAATATAACAATTATCGATGTTAAATATAGCACAAGAAAAAAAAAGCCAGAGTATACAATCTGAAGAAGTAATTTGAAGCAACATGAAACGTTATATAGTACAGTTTAACAGTGCTGAAAAATGCCAGTCTGTACTGGTTGAGCATTTATCATTTAAAAATAAAACTTTGAAGGTGGTCTTGTGGGGACACAGAGCAGGATTTTTCATATGCTGCACAGAAGCACAGGACAAAGGGAGATTTACATATGTACAATGAAGATTCACCTGCTCAGAGAGCATATTAAAATGCTCTGAATTTTTGCAAGTTCCAGCAAGGCCCTGTTTTACTGCCCCTTCATTCTACAAGAACAGGTGACAGCAGCATCCAAGAACATCGAGTTCAAAGAGAAGGGAATTGGATGAAACCATATGCCAAGGGCTGGATGAGAAGAAATTCTGATTAAAAAAATCAGGCACTGACTTTCTGCTAATTTGTTTAGACATTTCCTTGGGCACTCAGAGGGGGAGTCAAACCACTGTGCAGCCAGTGGAGCTGTGACAGGGGCTCTCGGCCCTTTGCCCAACTGTCCCTTGTGCTGCCCAACACGACGGGAGAGGAACAGCATGTGTTGCAGAAGACACTCGCCTGGGAAGCACAGGAGCTTCTGCAAGTGGTTTCTCTGGCACCCTGAATCTGGCACTTTATTTCCCTGTGCCTCTGAATTTCATAAGTAAAACAAAGGCAATAATATTCCCTACTTTGCATAGTTAAATTAGATACACTGGGATTTAGCACTTCTCCCCTAAGACTTAAAATTACTCCAGATTTGGCCCTATTCCTGCAAACAGTAAATATTTAATCACTGATTGAATAGGACCAGACCTACACTGCATATAAATATGCTCTTTTATATAAGAGGACTGACTTGATATATCAGCAAACAATTTTATTACCTTTGGCAGACTTTTATTCCTTGAATTAGCTTATTTCAAATGTAATTAAGTCCTTGAGCTGGCAAAGCACTTATGGGCTTGCTCAAATGCAAACTGACAAAGTGTGCACTGGTTTAATGTAGGCACCTGCTCAGCTTCCTTTCAGCCAAAGGGTGTTTGCATGTTTGGGCAGCAGCGTCAGGGCTTGCTTGGCTTGCTCGTAGCTTTCCTGGTAGAGAAGGATGATCCTCTTTTGGTTTTCTCCTGGGTTTTCCTTTGTAATATGCAGAGTAGAATACAATTTCTTTAAAGAAAAAAATCAAGCCAAAATCAATATAAATTGAAAATTCTTATACAACTCCATTTGGGTTTGCAATCTGGAGTTGATTTTTTAAATCCATGTCAATGCACCTTCAGTGTGGAGACCATGTACCATGTTTTACAGGCAGATAAGTACATTGGAACTGCATAAAGAAATAAGGATAAACTTGACTGAACATTGAGTCTTTACTGACCTTAATCACAGAAAGCTCAAAATGAACAGTCAGATTTGTAGCATTTAAAAAATACAAATGGATTATCTTTACACTGTATTTGTTCTTATCCCTTAAGATTTTTTTTTGCTGTCACTGCAAACAGTTCCTTTTTCCCAAGGTTTCAAATATAGATATTTTAGGAACAACTTTGAACTGTTTTCCCATGATTGATGCTAAAACTCATCATTCTGCCCTTAAAATAGTTTTCTTTAATGAGACTTGAGTTTCTATTTCACTCTCCATTGTTCCTTTTTTTTTTTCCAGAATGGATTAAAGTTCAGTCCCCAAATGTTATCAGTTTCCATCAATGACTGCTACTATTCTTAGATATACTGTATATTGTCTAGAACCGTTGCTGTGATAGGTTGTAAAAAACCAGTTTTCAACTATTTTAAGTGGTATTTGTGCACTCTTTCAGTACTAACAAAAAAGTTGTTTAAAGTCTGTCCATTTCCACCTTTGTTACTAGCCATTGTATTTTAGATATACAGATTGTGACTTAGTACCTATTTTCGTTAGGATTACTTAAATTTCTGGTGGGCATTTTCATTGTAAATTCTTATTGTTCAGATCATTAGTAAATAGAAACATGTTTGAGTTTGAAGTGAAGGAAGGGAAGAAAAAAATAACTGGAATTTAAGTAGTGATGCTGCCTGAGGTATAATCAGGTTGTAACTGAGTGACAGAAACTCAGGCATGGATACTTTCTGTACCAGTTATGATGAAGTGAAGGAAGTTTTCAGTGAGTCAGAAGAAGTAAGTAATGCACAGGAAGTGATATTAGTGCAGTGGTAACAGAAGAACAGATTTATGTCTCTATTTTCCCACATCAGCCCAAGAACCAGGTCAGCTTCTTCAGTCTTTTGCAGGCTATTCCCTCAAAACTTTTCATCTCACCCACTTACACCCTCCTCTGATCTCTGGAAGAATGGAGACTTCCATCATTTTCTGTTTAAGATTAAAGAAGTGTGGAAAAATTTTTGCTCATGGGAGTCCAGTTAGATCCAGGGATTATTTTAGAACTCTTCTCTTAAGGGACACTTACATTAAAAACCTGAGTCTGGCAATAGGTAGCAATGGTGAGGGAGTTATTAGGAGTGGGGAAGACCCTTGATCTTCAAGTCTCTCCTTTCCTCTGAGGTCCCTAGCAATATCTTGCAGCTGCATAAGAGTTTCATAGCACATAAAAATTTCATCTTGGGTCAGCATTTACTAAAAATGCCTTCATCCACCAGAGCCTCCAGAGCGCACCCTGACTCTGCTCTGCTGTATTTAGGATTTTCTTGCACAAAGTAAGCTTTGCAAAAGGAAGGCTGATTTATGAGTACTGTGGCCTGTTTGAATTTCTCAGATTTGAGCCTTACTTAGTATGTTATTGAGGGAATGAGTTTCTAGGTCTTGATGTTGACCAATGCATTGTCTAAATTTCTGAAGCTCTTATCTGGCCCCAAAGTTCACGTGGTGTGTGTTTGCAAATTTTAAAGAGTTGTGCTTTTAGGATCCCTTGACCAGAAACTGATGAAAGGTACCAACCTTAAAAGAAAAAGGTAGGCAAGGTCACAACTGACAGTCTCTTGCAGACTGTGTTTCGCTAGGGAAGATGTTAAATTTGAACGGTTTTGGCTGTCATCACTAATTCGTGGGCATCGTAAGCACCAGCAGATGGCCCAGCCAAAGATGTAGTCAGGCACGGGATTGATGAAAGGAGGTAGATGGTCCACAAAGGCCTAAATGAGCCTTTCTTGCAAATTTGCGGAAGAGATCTAATCTCCGGTTAAATCCTTTCTCCCCTCATCAGGGAGCTGCTCCCCCCTGCAAAGGAGACTTGATTGCCCCAAATAACAGAAATCAAAGCCAGCACGGCGTGCTGGCGTGACCCATATTTGTGAGGTGACATCTGACTGTGGGACAGACTCGGCAGTGTTGGCACTGTGGGTCCGCCTAGGGCTGGGCTGGGCTGGGCCGTGTACGAGAAAGAATGGTCTCTGCCTCAGCAGGTTCGCTGCCCGAGGCCTGGAGCTGGCTGTGGGGGCTGGCGTGTGTGCAGGAACCTTTCTTCTGGCATGTCACCCAGCACTAGAGTCAAGGAATAAAAGAAACCTGTAAATGGTTAAACCTGTAAATGTAAATTCCCTGTTTCGGTGGGAATGATCCACATATTGCCTGATTTCTGTGTTCAGAGATGTTTTCTAACGTGAGTAATTTATCTGTGGAATTCATCGCCAAAATCTGTCCATGCAAACTGCTTCTAGGTAGAAATTTCTAACATGTATTTGTCTTATAGATAATTAATATTTGTAATTGTATATAAATAGGTATATACATATGCATATAAAAAGATGTGTATATAAATAGGTGTATATATATACATAAAAACCAAGAGATAAACCTTCAAGACCTAAGGTGACCAGTAAATGATTTGTAAGAGTTGGTTACTGTGGCATGGTGGTGTGTAGGATGTTTCTCCAATGTTTCCTACACTGATTATTCCAGCAAACCTCTGTTGGTTCATTAGGTAGAACAGGGGGAGGATGTCAGACTGGCACCATTTCTCATTTTCCTTATATTGCCTTGATCTGGATATTTGGAGGCCACTGCTTTTGAAACACTGTAGCTTTTTATGATAGTGCAATGCTACAGTATTTGAATAGTGACTGGTTGAAGTATGATTTTCAATCTGATAATAGCTGTGGTGATGCAGCTGAGGTGGATTCAGATGTAACCTTTATTTGCATTGTGTGTCTCATGCCCTACAGCTGTGGTTTAGATTTGTCGTGAGTGTTTGCTGCATGGAGAGGGAAGGAAATGGCACTGTCTTACCTCTGAGAATAAGCAACCTTTCATACCAGCCCTTGTTATGAGAATTTCAATAGTCTCTGATGAAAGGTTCAGTCTTTCTAACATGCTTCCTTTCTTTGTCTTAACATTTCCTGCCTTTTTCATTGGGCATGAAAGGTGCACAGAGTGCAAATGTGTGTCTGGAATATTTGTGTAATTCCCACCTTTTTTCCCCCCCCAGCTGGGACTCACCTCTGGGATAAACATAGGACAAGCCCTGTAAGTGCAATCTTTGACGTCCGTCAAAGCGTGCTAGCAGATTGCATGGGGAAAGCCCTTCCTAGTTTGTCAAGATGATGCCTTCTTGTTAGGCAGGTAGTCTTCCTCCATTCCTCCTTTCCTTAGGTCAGTCCTGGAAACTGAAGGCCATAGCATGTGTCACACAATTCCTACTGGGCTCTGCCTATAGACAGTGTCATCATGGAGACAGAGATCTGTCTGGTCCATGCCCACAGAACTTTCTCCAGGTCCCTTCAGTGCTCAGATGCCTCCCACAGCTATACATTTTACTCTTTTCCTAAAGGGAAGAGAAGGATCAAGGAAGTGGGGTTTTTTGAAGACTTTGTTTTGTTTTAATATATCTCTCAGTAAACATTTGCCTTAAATAAGACCATGTTGGAGATGTGTATATCCCACATGGAGAGGTAGTGCTGGGGTTTGTGGGGGCATTAGGGTTTGTACCTGTTTATTCTACAGTCCGGGACCAGGCATTACTCTGTCCTTCTGCAGCTGGAGAGGTGTTGGCTGGGGCTGGAGATGGCACCCAGTGGCCAGGCACAGAGCCACAGGCTCCTTGCCATTGTCTCCTGCAACCATCTGGAGCGGCTGCAGGCGCCGTGGCATCGGTGTTTCCTGGGCAGCTGGGTGCAGCTTAGCTTCAGGCGGACACACCTGTGGGCTTGTTCTTTGTCTCACCAACCTGAGCATCACCTGCGTCACTCCAGACTCCCTGCAGTGGGGTTGTTGGCTATTCATCCTTGTCCTGCTGCTGTCAGCATGGCTTTCTGTTTGGGGATGCTGTTCAGTGATGTCGTTTTTGCATGCTGGTAGAGATCTCCCCAAGGCTCCTCTCTGTCCACTCCAGGGGAATCAGGACATCCCTGACTGCTACCTTTTAGTGTTTCCTCATGACCTGTTGTAAACAATGTCTTTTATGTGAACATCTCAGTCTAGAAAGCAGGGTATGTCCTGGGGGACTGGACATGAGTGACTTTTGAAAGTGTCTGGGGAGCAGGGAGTTCAGGCAGTTTCCCAAAGGCTTTTATCCCATCATGAAGACTGTTTGTTACGGTCTTTATAATGTCCCTCTTGCCATATTTTTCCATCCTGGGAGCAAAACAGAAGTGGCTGTTCTCTGCTCCTCTCTAGCACTTTGATATTGATATTGGTTGTGAGAGTTTCACAAGCGTCTCCTTGGGAAGGGAAATCAACAGCACTTTTCTGGACTCTGTCTATTGATGTTCAACCTGCAAAAGCCCTGAGTAACAGCAGACAAGGAATTCATCTCCCTTCAGGTGCAAGCTTTACCTTACACTACCATAAGTCTTACATCCTGCTCCTCCTCACTTTCTTTGAAACTTCTACAATGACCTTCCTAAAATTTGTTGTGCTGCGGGTTTTTCTCTGTACTGTACAAGTCCTTCAGTGCATGCCCAAGTTCCATCCCAGTTTCCCGTGTTCTGGGGTGGCAAACATCTCAGTGTGTTTCCAGCCCTGCAGTGGGACCAGTGCTCCCCACAGACCCTCTCTGAGGGGATGCCTTGCTCCGCTGCCAGGAGGGAGGTGGTGTGCCTGCCTGGGGACAGCCTGTCCCCAGCTCCTTGCTGGAGGGCTCGGTGCCAGCAGATGGATGGTGGCCCCGCATGCCTTCACCCCCATCACCTCCTCCCCTCCTCTGCCTGCTCACAGGGAGCAGCTCCAAGGGACAGTGCGGAGTATTTGACTGAGATGCCCAGGGTAAAATTTGATTTATCTTTGCAAGATGAGAAGCGTTATTAATAAGCCCAGCCTTCTGGGTGTTGGGGTTCACTGGGTGTTGGACATATTTGTGAAGCCATGCGTGAGACTATTGCTGTGTCTCTCCTGGAGCAGAAGCCTTGGGGCATGCAGCCATGCAGGGTGGTTGCTGGTTTGTTTGCTTTCACAAGACACAGCAGAGGGGGGAACTGGAGCGCTCTCGGTCTTCTGCAGCAGGGTGAGCAGCTTAATCGTCAGAGATGGGGCTGAAGGTCTCTGTGTGTTTCCCAGAATGACTTCTACTCACACGTACACGTTTGTGACTGCTTGTTTCCCACAGGAGGCAGGGCTGTGCTCATTGGGCTGAGGGAACTGAGCTGTAAACCAGACTGAGATGAAATGCCAAGAGCTCTTGCACCACGCTTAGCAAAATTTTGATTGCCTCGGATTAGACAGTTATTTATTCTTCCCCACGTCCGCTTGAAGGGTAGTTTTGTAAATAAACAGGTATGACCTGAGAGAGCTGAGACAAGAAAAAGGTCTGCCTGCCAGCCCCAGCTCCATCTGTGTCTCCTACTGTCCAGTTCACCATTCCTTGCAGCCATGGACAGCTGGATGCTAGCACCTATCCCACGTCCCCTTCCAGAGCCTGGCTGCAATGTGGCTGTACACCGAGTGGTCCAGCTGGTGAAAAGCACACAGAATAAGAGACCTCACTGTTTCCCTCTTTCCATGTCTCCAGTGTAATTTTCAAGAATGCAGTTAGATAATCAAAAGTTGGCAAAGAAAAAAGCTCTATACAGGGAAATCCACCAAGCAAGCTCTCATTCATGCACAGGCATGCATCCAGAAGCAAATGCTGTTTTCTGCTCCTCATCCTGCTGCATCCCATCTGCAGGCAGCTCCTGCCCCATCTTGAACTTGAAGGGATTTTCGTGTTGGTTGTCCACAAGTGTCATATGTAGGTTGCTCCTTGGGAATGTATGGGGGAATTGTGAAAGTTGACTGTCTGTCCATGTGCATGATAGCGAAGAGGAGGGAAGGAAATGGGAAAAGAGAAAGCACGCAACACTCGCTGCCCAGAAGACTTGAAGAAATCTGGGAATATGTTTCTCTCTATGGCTGAGAATTTGTTTGTGGTCATATCATTCTACAAGTCTGGTAGAATATTCATAAACAAGATAGCAAGGATGCAGAAAATCAGCTTTCCTGGGCAGGAGACCTGTGTTCTTGCAGACAAATACTTCATGGAATAGCTGTGTCTTCCCGAGTGGATCCTGCATGGGGGAGCTCTTCCTGTGCTAGAAATGAAAGCAATGGGTAGCTGATCAGCCTTTTTAACATCTGAAAACAGCAGCGTGACCCTCTGTGGCCTCTCTTCATGTCAGGCCCTGGGATGTGAGAAGTCATTCATCACATCACGGGGCTTGGCAAGGTCTCTGCCGTTTGCCTTCCACTGTTCCCACTGCTCTCCAGGACAATACAATGCATAGGAAAGAACAAGAAATATAGATAATATTTATCTTTCTGGCTAAACAAGCTGTGGTTTCCAGCCCACAATAACCTTCCAGTGTTCCTATCTCATAGGGGAAATGCATCGCTAGAAAAAAACAACACTCCTTCCAGAATTAGACACATTCATCTGGACACTGGATGAAACAATTATTATAGCAAGAACTGCAGAGAGAAACAAAACAGCCAAACTGGCCAAGGCAAAGATCCTGGTTTAACAAACTCTTGCCCAGCCTTGCAGTACAGCAGTTTGTGGGTATGCCAGGTGTCAAAATCAAAGAATCAGTATTTAAAAGTGCTTAAAAAAATAGTTCCTAGTATGTTTGGAAAAAAGAATCTCTGGCTAAAATTCAGTGTTAAACATTTTTGTACAGCAATTCTTCTGACTCTGGTGGAAAACAATGTAGTCTTCAGAACCCCATTCAGGTTGGTACAAAGATCCAAAACCTCTGGCAAATATTTTTATGCTTTCCAATTATTGTAGTTCATTTGCTGATGGCTGATACCCTGTTAAATAGTTTTTCAAGTTGATAGTATTGTTCCATGAGGAATGCCAAGTATCAAACACAGGCTGGGTGGAGAATAGATTGGGAAGAGCCCTGAGGAGAAGGACTTGGGGGTGCTGGTGGATGAGAGGCTGGATGTGAGCTGGCCATGTGTGCTCACAGCCCAGAAGGCCAAACGTGCCCTGGCTGCATCCAAAGCAGCGTGGTCAGCAGGATGAGAGAGGGGATTCTGCCCCTCTTCTCCACTCTCACAAGACCCCACCTGGAGTTCTGTATCCAGATCTGGGGTTCACAACATAAGAAGGACTTGAACCTGTTGCAGTGAGTCCAGAGAAGGTCCATGGAAGTGATCAGGGGGTTGGAGCACCTCTCTTGGGAAGACAGGCTGAGAAAATTGGGTCTGTTCAGCTCAGAGAAGAGAAGGCTCTGAGGACACCTTAGACCAGCTTTCCAGTATCCAGAGGTGGCCAACAAGAGAGCTGGAGAAGGATTTTTATGAGGGCATGTAGTACCAGACAAGGTGGAATGGCTTCAAACTGAAAGAAGGCAGGTTTAGATTAAATATTAAGAAGTAATTCTGTGCTGTGAGGGTGGTGAAACACTGGAACAGATTGTCCAAGGAAGTTGTGGCTATCCCATCCCTGGAAGTGTTCAAGGCCAGGTTGGATGGGGCTTTGAGCAATCTGGTCTAGTGGAAGGTGTCCCTTCCCATGGCAGGGGGACTGGAACCAGATGATACGTAAAGTCCCTTCCAAGCAAAACTATTCTGTGATTCTCTGAATTTATTTAGCTGGAATGTCCATGTTTGTAGTGAATTAATTTGTAATCTGGTTTTGTCAAAGACAAAAACTGATAATGTATTTGAATAGAAGTTGTTAAAAGTTTTAATGGAAAATGGGGAGAAGTGAAATATTTGAAATATATTGCTGTTATTTTCAAAACATAGTTTTTATTTTTGTTTTGGGAAAGTATCTTAATTGTGAAACTGACTGTGAAAAAAAAGAAGTTACATGCATAATCACAAAATGGAATGAGACTTTTCTGCTTGAACAAGTCTTTATCTAATTTTTTTGGGTTCATTGAAGATTTTCATATTGACCTAACTGATATTTTAATTTATTTTTTTGTGCCAGATCCTGCAGTACTTCTTTTATGTTGGCCCAAGCTGATCTCTTTTTCTTTCTTTTTCTTTTCATTTTGGTCACTGAACCAAAAATCGAACAGTTCTACTTCTGACAGGTTGACCATTTAATTTCCGGCCACTGCACAGATTTGATTCAGACCACTCTTCTTGTGTTTGTTCCCAAAATAAATTGTGGAATCAGAATTCACTCCTTAAAGCAGCGAAGGGCAGTTGGTAGGAATGCTAACATTTCCAAGGTAACAATCTCACGTTTTCTATAATGATACCTGTGGTTGCTGTGTGGCTACTAATGTGTAAGTTGACCACATTTTCCTTTACATCTAGTAATTTTTCAGTTTTCTTTTTCAGCAGAAATCTCTTCCCTGTTGCAGCGTTCAGTAAAAAAGGCTTAGAGGAGATCTCTGACTTGCCTCCTTCTTCATGTCTTACAGTTAAAGGGTACTTCTGCTTCTGATCTGGAAAACCTGTTGCAGTGCATCTACAGAATTGCGGTTCATTGAACTAGACAAAGAGACCTTCACGTCTTTAAAATTATGTCTTTTTTTCATGGAATAATATTTAGAGGGCTGTCCACCTCAAACAGAACTGAACTGCTGAGAGCAGACATAGAAATTGTATTTGAGAGATGCAGGTTTATTTCCTTCAGGGAAGTGATCTCTTTGTTCTTTATTGCCCTGCTTTTCCTTCAACATGTAGTTAATGCAGTCATGGAGTATAAAGGAGTTTCAGCAGAGCTGTGATGTTTGCAGAATTTGCCTCAACCAGCAGAGATGAAAAGGTGTGTGTTTGGCTGGAGCTGGCAGCACCGGTCCCTCCCCAGCCTCAGGCAGCTCGGATTACTGTGTGGACCTTTTCACTCAAAGAGATGTACGTTTTGTTTCATCAAGTGGTAGCAGATGTTAGGGAGCCTTTATGCTACTCGTCACTGACAGAATGCCGGTGCAATGGCATCTGGCTGTTTTCTTAGTACAAATGGTGTTTTTAAACTCTCGACTGTTTTTGAGCAGTGGTAGTGATGCTTTACATGCTGACTACTCTTCTTCTGGGACTTGCCCAAAACCCCAATGAACAACTCCCCCCCCAAAAGTGCCTTTTGCCCAATTAGTGACATTACAGTAGAGAGCAAATCCTCCTTCTAATTGCAATATTTTCCATTTGAGAAAGCACATTGTAAAATTAGTTACATTACAATATTTCTTTCGATTGCGTTTCACCAACTGCTAAGAGCCACCAGTGAGTGACTTGCACTGTAGCTAGTAACCTTTCATTCCAGATTTACAAAGCCTGCACATTTTGCAGTTACCAAGCATTTTCTACATACAAACAGTCAGAAACAGGGAACCGTTTTGTTCTAATTAATGTATTTTCTCTAGAGCATGTAGATTTTTCATGAGGTGCAGAACTCATACAGATGCTAGTAAGCATAGTACCTCAAGTCTTCAGAATGGTCAAATTGTTGACAAACCAAATTGGTGTTCTGTCTTGGAGTGTTCCAGCTTTTAGCACTTCAGGGAGGTGGAGGACTGTCATCGCCATGGAAGAGGATCAGTGCCAGCAAAGCCCACAGCTCCTTGATGCATCACGTAATATGAGTGATGAAGCAAGGTCTTTGGAAAGCAGGACAAGATTTAACCCTGCTCTCTTCCTGAAAATTTTCCTAATTGTACTCCTAAATTTACTCCCTGAGCAAAGCATCTGGATGGGAGTTTCCATCCCTCTTGGGGCAGTGATGCATTGGGACAAGGCTGATAGTGGCATCCAGGTGCAGGCAGGTGAGGCAGAAGAGATGATCACATCTGGAGGAGCAGTCAGAATTTCAGCAGACCAGATTTTTTCCCCTCTTCTCTCCTTTTTCAGAATGCTGGGCTCATTGCTCAGAGATTTAGCATCCACAGCTTCCATGTAGTGACATCCCCCCACATTGCTGGGCAGATGTATTTGTGGGAAAAACATGCCCTGGTCAAATGATCTGGAAGAGGTTCCAGCTGCATGCCAGTTCAGTTCTCATCCCTTCTGCTGAGTTTAACATGTGTTTGTTATAGTTAGCATGCAGAGTGGTTGTAATTTGTTTGAGTTAGAGGGGAATCATCCTCTTTGTGCTTTTTTTACGTCAAGAACACTGTCTCTGGTATAAACAGAGATTGATGCCTTGGTAATTAGCTAGGCCAGAATCTGATGGCCCTTCTAATTTTGGGTTTTACTTCTGAGTATCTTATATAGGTATTTATCTTTAAGAAAAATTGGGATTGAGTGATAATAGCACATTGCATTTTCTCCATTATTTTTGATTAATTTGGAAATGTTTAGGTATAATTAAAGGATAATAATAAATTTCTTTTAATTATACACTTAAGAGCATGTTCCATGATATCCTTTGTTAATGCCTGTCTATGTTACTGTTTCTTGAGCTTTTCTGTTGCAGGCAATCAGGATAATGCTAGAATGAATATTTACATGTTGGGTGGCTCAAACATTTAATGTGCTCTTCAGAATCGGAAGAGGTGCCACAAGGAAATATATGTGAGAGACCTTAATGTGTATTTCAGGGATCTGGGTCTATAGCAGCTATTTATTATGTTTAATGTATGCGTCATGGCAGGCCTAATGCAATGCCTGTCATGTGCCAAAAGATAGCTCTACTGTCTGGCATCTTATAAATTCCGCTGTAATATCTTCCAGAAAAACCATGCTACAGTGGCTTAGATCTGGCTCAGGTTTTGTATTGGTGGGGGCACTTTTTATGTGCTATGAAGCTGGTAGTATGTTGGGCAGGAATTAGGAATTACTAGGAATTCTTCCAGTTCTACTTAAAGAACAAAAAAAGAAAGAAAAAATTTTAAAAAAAGAGTTCTGGGATATGTTTAAATATAAACTTCCTTAAATTTGTACCTAAGGGCTCAGGCTCACTTTTACTTTCTAAGAACACAAAGATAGTTGAAGTTTTTGTGACCTATTCACTGTAGGAATACCTTTTGTTGAATTTGCAGCCTGCAAAATCCTGCGTTACTTAAAAATCTACAAACTGGAACCTTTCCCTATGAGAAATGGAAGAAGAAAGAAATGTTTCTCAGACTTAAAGCAGGATTTTTACATATTAACTATAAATATATTGCAACTGAATGCTTTTAAATAAAATAAAGCTGCTTGCTGTCTCTGCAGAAATGAATTGGGCAAAGGGATTTATCCAGGGTATTTCAGTCAGATGAATGGAGAGATATGTCCATCACCACTAACGTGATTGTTATTCCTTCTAAATATAAACTGATAATATTATATATTAAAGGCTTGATTATACCGTTAAGAAGATTAGTACGTTTAAACAGAAAATAAAGGCTTATGTGCCCTAAATGTGAAACTGAAAGGAGAGGGTTTTATATGTGGCACTATTACAACATTCAGTACTTTTGAACAAGGTGTTTTCCCCATGGAAATACCTGTAAGGAATAATCACTGCATGCTGCCTCTGGGAATAGGTGGGATGCCTTAAGTCCAATCTCTTTCAAAGAGGTAATTTAAATATATGGAGGTATTAATCTTGGCCGGTTTGGGGGTGTTTATTGGGGTAAGCATAATGATGGCATGTGATCATGTCCACAAGGTCAGTTTTCTGTCTCATCTGTTTTCTGTAAGTGTTTGGGATATCTTTTAATTGCAGAAATTGTAGCAAATCTATAAAAAATGTCAAGAGGGGGAAAGAGATTGATGATGCCTCTGTGATATTTCTCTGAATCAGATCTATGAATTTAAAATATTTAACACATATTAAAGATTTCAGTGTCTTTTAATATTGTGCTTGACTTACATGGCACTGTCTCTAAGGACATTGTATCTGAATCTTCTGACGGTATTGAATTTATGACATTGAATTTAAGACTTTTGTGCTCATGTCAGGAAGCTTGTTAGGTAGTGTTTAACATGTCTCCTTTTTATTTTTTTTTTTAATTCTTGTTCTTTATAACCTAGTAGCTCTCAGTGAAAGATTTATAGTGATGATGGGGGAAGACTTGCAGTTATCTCCTGATAGATAGCACTCCTTGATTTCCTTTTATGCATTTCTCAAATTAGATATTCTGTACCTTAATCACAACATCATCTTACTTACTTTATCTTATAAGAGTAAAAGCACTGCGATTATAAATTAACTTAGAAATATCATCAGATCTTCTGCCTCGGGGCTTGCCTTTGTTTCTGACTCAAGCATTGCTCCATGGTTAAGTCCTGTCCAGAGAAAAAAGCTGCTTAATTGAATCCAGTGGGGGCTGCAGTTTGAATAGGCTGCTCTGTCTGGAGGCAGAGCTGGAGCTGGTGTTAACCACAGCCCTGTTTCCCTGGGGACTGGACATGGCCTGTGGCTGTACAAGGGATGCCAGGAAACGTTCGGGCACCCAAGGTGCTGTGTGGGTCAAAGTTAAATGCTTGCACTTTGGAGGGCAAATCATGGAGTTATGGACTGCTAGGTATGTTGATTTTTAGGTCTGTGGCTTTTCCCCCTGTTTGTTGCTCAGGACCCCATGTGGAGCAGCGCCAGCCCCTCTGAGCCCCTCTGGCTGCTGGCAGCACATCCACCTGCCCAGCACTGGCAGCGCTTGCACTGGAAGGGGATGTCAGGTCTGGCCTGGGCTGAGATCCTTTGAATTTTCTGCCCTACTTCTCCATGAGCTGGCTGGTGCCAAAGAGAAGGGCTGTCTGGCCTCTCCTGTCCTGACAAGCTGGGGACACAGCTTTGCCTGTCTCTCTTTTGAAACTGGAAGCTGAGTATAGAACCTGGCCCTTCCGGGGCTGTATATGCTTTTTGTACTGCTCGTTGGAACTCTTCAAACCCATATTCTCTAAAATACTGAAACCCTCCAAACTTTGATACCTTTTACATCCCTGCAAGAGCTGCCATCCTTTAAACACCTAAACTTCCCTTTACTCCCAGTGGTAATGGCCCAAATATTAAAATGTTCCTGTATGTATTTTTTGCCTCTGTTGCTTTGGTACTGTTATCGCTGGCATAACAAGATGTTGTAAACCAATATGCTAAATAAATATTCTTTACACTGCTGTGGTGTGGTTGCCTTTTCTGCATGCTTATGCTTGCAAATAAATATATTTATCCCTGAAGAAAATGTATGGGCACTTTCCTAGGGTACTGTCAGTACACTGTCCTCCTCCCTTTGGAATGTGTTGGTTAACGTTGGCTATTCAGACGTAACAGGGATACAGGTCTCAAAGATGTGAGAGACCTGAAAGCTTGATGGAAATTGGTAGCCAGCAGAGTAAAAGCACCCAGGGTCATGCCATCACTAAAACTGAAGGCAGACAGGTGAGCTCAGCTATTTATCAGCCCTAGGAGAACACAGAGAGAGAGAGGGGCCCTGCAGATGCCCCTGGCACAGAAACTCTTCAGTAAGACTCTGTACCCTACAGACACTGGGGAATGCAGCAACGAGGGACTGATCCCTGCTGAGAACAGTTTTCATTTTGCTGCTGAATTTAAGAACCACTCTCCTGCCACGGGATGCTGGGCACCAGGGCATGGCTGTCCTGGGGCTTGCTTCATGGTCAGGATGGCTTGGGGAATGTGTGGCCATGTCCTGGGTGAGCAGAGGTTGGCAGTGATGGGCAGAGAGGCCTCTCCACTGGGCTGGGCATGGGTGAGGAGCAGTGGGGGTCCCCAGGGGAACAGGGGTGCCCCAGCACCAGGCAGCCTCTGCTCCCACCCTTGCACCAAAGTCCTCAGGAGCAGCAGTGGGGTTTGGGTTTCTAGTTATATCTAGAAGATAATTTGTTGTCCTGGACGCATAGCCAGTTCTTCTGGTGACCATCAGAGGTCAGTGGCTTTTAAGCCAAAGGTTGATCTAGTCCCTGAAGTTTTTCTTCATCTTCTGAATAAAGAGGAGCTTTCTGTAAAGGGCAAAAGAAAGAGCATAGTGGTCCCTGTGGGAATAAATTCTCAGAAGCAGCATGAAGGCAATAATACAAAACCTTTGAAGATGTGTAGGGCTGAACTGCAGTGGTGTGAGCTGGCCAAGGGCGCTTGCTTGTGCCCTTACCTGAAGCTAGCCTTGGGGCAAAGCCTTTCCTAGGCACCAGCCCTGGCAGAGACCAGTCTGGGGCCAGGTACAGTGAGACATGGGAGATTCTCAGCCATAAACAGGCTTCTTTATTACCTTCAATGAGATTTTTATTGTTATTAGGAAAGCTCTTCCCCTGAGATCTTAACTTTTGCGCTGTGTCTATGCAAGTGTGTTTAAATATTAGGTGATTTATTTCTATATTTTCACTTGTCCTCCATGGGAATGACAAGGATTTTAATGTAGTACAGAAAATCCTTTGAGATCTTCAAATTAGAAGATCTCTAATGGAATAGAGCCTCCTTTTTTAAGCATAAAATGACGTGTTTGTGACTATAATTGATGATATCCTCATGAATCCCTTGAGTTAAATAAAGTGAATCAGGTAAACAAAGTACTTTGTCTTGCTCAAATGCATTGTTGCAAAAACAAAAATAAAACACATCTGTAACATAATTAATTTGAATTTGTATTACCAAAAAGAAACACTTTTACTGAAATGGCAATATTTTAATTTTGTGCATCATCATGGGATCACTTTAAATTAAATTAAATTTAATTTAATTTCTGTCTGATATTTGCATTTGGGTCATGTTCTGTGGAAATGAGATCATTATTCCATTGGGTGAAATATTACCAAAATGGTCCTGGTGAGTGGAGAATTGGCCTTGAATTAATTGTAATGCAATTGTAACAGAGTATTTTTAGGTAAAAGCAGTGATGCCAGAGAAACATGCCAACTTAGATAATATTTGATACTTGAAGTCCAATGCTGATCAAGACACCACTTTCCAATTTCCCTTCCTGCAATCTGCCTGCCCTCTGCCAAGCACTGGTGTGTGATTAATTGACTGACACGAAGTCTGTTATTTACATTGCAGATATATTGTAAGTAGACTCCAGGTGAAGCTCACAGCATGCTGCATATTTACTGCCATATGTTCAGGAGGTTGTGAACAGAAAAAAGTAAATCTAAAGCCAGAGGAGGTATTAGAGGACACAATAGAAAAGCTAATTATAAAAGCCTTCAAAAGCAGTCCCTGCCTCACCGTTTGATGTCCCAATATGTAATTACAGAGAAGTAGGAAATAAGGGAAGATAATAAAAGGAAGATAATAAAGGGAAGATATAAAAACCAGGGCATGCTAGTTTGTGAGAGAAGAGGAAAACAGAGCTCCCAACGCATTTCTCCTTTAGCTGTTGGAAATGAGAGAGGGCTGTGAAAGGAAGATGGAGGGGGCAGGTGTCCTGGATGGCATAGACAGGGGAGGTGTGAGCTCAGGGGAATGGGAAAACTTTGTTGGTGCTGGTTTTTGGGTGTAAGCTGGTGTTTCACCCTCCTGAGGGGGCTTTGCACCAGGTGGGATGGCCAGAAAGGGAGTGCTGGAGCTGGCAGCTCTATCATCCCTATTGGCAAGCAGTAATTTGTTCCCTTTAAGCAAGGACAGCATGGGAGGAAATCACCCCACAGGATGCCGCCCTTGTTTTAAAGCCCATTATGGGCTGCCTGTGCAAGTAGAAAATCTTGCTGTGCATCTGTTACTGTGTCTCCTACTAATGTATATATTTTTCTTGCTATTTATATCACTTCTGAGTTAGGCTTCCACTAATTGGGTCACAGTGTGTCTCCTATTGTTTCATAGAGTGGCTGGTAAGTGTAGTTTAGTGAGGGTTATAAATTTTGATAAAATAGAAGAAAAACGTGTCTGAATCCTAGCTTTAAATCTACATGTATAGTAGTAGATCAGTATTTCTTAGAAAAACAAAGGTACTGCCCTGCATTTCTAAGAACTACACATGTAGTGGGGAGCTGGGGGTCAGGACACTCTCGGGCACATGAAGCAGCGTCCGGCTGGCTGACGCAGGAAGGTGCAGGCAACGTGGGGGTCTGGAAATGACAGCTCTAATTTTGCTCCCGGGCTTGAGGGAGAATGTCTTCGCTCACCCCTCAAAGGGCCTTCCCCAACACACAGCTCAATTATTTGGATGGTAAGCTGATTAGAGGATTTGAAACCAATCATCCAAAAATGGTTGATGCCAGCCTCCAACTGACACATCAACTTACTCTCAGTGAGGGCAGAGATGAGACACATTTCAAATTACGATTTTGTGGAAGGGTTTCAAACGCCTTCAGAAGGTGTGTTGTAGTGAGCAGGGGGAGCAGGCAGCAAGTGGCTCTGTAACATTCCTTTGTGTCCATTCTGGTTGGTGCTGGAGGTTTGTGTGATGCCAAGCGGGGCTCTTGTGCTGCGCTGGCTCCCGCTCCATCCTGGCAGGCGGCTGGGCTCCAGGGACACGGGGCTCCCGCTCCAGCCTGGCAGGCGGCTGGGCTCCAGGGACACGGGGCTCCTCCAGGCTGCCTCTTCTTGGAAGGCAAGAAAGGTGTTCGCTCAGGAAGAGAAAAGAGGAAAAAAGAACTGTGTTGGTTCAATGAGAGGACAACTTGGAAAAGATGCCAAGAAGATCAGATGTTTAAAGTATCTACTCCTTGCTCTCCTTTAAAGAACCCCCAAAAATTCCTGAGTAAAAATTTCCTCTTTGCAAAATTTCAGTTTCTTAGCAGATTTGCAACCTGACTTTGCAACAATGATTTATACAAGTAAGCCTGCAGATTTCATGGGAGCAGTAAGATTTACGTGTGAACAGATATCCTGAGAATGTGAACCATAAAAATTGTGGGTTTTTTAAATAATATTTTGCTATGAATCATTGTCAGATGATTACATATATATTTGTCCATGGTCTGTGGACAATTTAATGTTTAACACATATTTCCTTACTTTTATAATTACATTCTGAATAGCAAATTTGCGTTGATAAAATCTTGCTTTAAATGTATCCCCGACTGCTGAAATTAATATACACATTATTATATTTGTTGCACATTAAATTTCAAAAGACATTTTTCAATTGTTAAAAAAAAAGAGCTAGAGAAAGCACATAAAATGTCGAAGGTGGCAAAGACACCAGCCCAGCCATGGAGGTGATTGCCTGGGGACAGAGAGCTCCTTTGCTTAGTGCTTACATAGTGCTGGGCAGTTATGTCTTTAGTTATCCTTTTCTGCTTTAACCTCGCTCAAAGCTGTGGTTCAGCTTCCTTTGCTTCTTCCTGCAGGGACTGCTCTCAGTTTCCAAGATGTCAGGCTTGATGTGGACTGCCTCAGATTCTAAATACCTATTGCATGTGCTGATGAGGTATTCAAAGGTTTCCAGCCTTTGGAATACACTTATGAGTGCAGATGAATTTAATGGGAATCCTGGTGCTCAAATCTTTGCAAAATTCAGGTTTTAGGTATTTCTATATGGATGCTTGAAGACTTGGAGCCCTGGAGTGACCAAACAGGGAGGGGAACGAAGGGGCACCTTTCTCAGGGTACTGATTTTTCAGAGGATTTAGAGAAGAAGTAGTTTCCAAATGTTTACCTTTTGGTTGTGTTTAGTTGAAATCAGCAAGTGGGATCAACAGTTAGTGAGAGACGTGTTGGGGAAACACACTTGTGATTCTGTTATGCTGTTTTCCGTATGGAAATGAGACTTACACAAATGTTCCTTGCTGGACTGCTTTCTCTTAAATGAGAGGAAGCAGAAAAGGAGTGAAAAAACCTCATGTTCAGATTTAAAAGGAAGCTACAAAGGTAGGTAAATAGAATTGCAGATTTCACAGTGAGTCTGTTCTGATATAACACGCAGAAAGCTAAGGTGGGACAAGGAAACAGGAAGATCTGTGTCATCTACAAATTACCTTGAAGCCAATAATACAGAAAAAGAGACATTAAAGAGATTCATGAAAATTTGTGTCCAAAAGTGTAATAATTTTACTTGTGTATCTCATAGGAGGACACTGACAAAATTTGCATATATTGCAAAATTTTAAAATATTTTTTGTCTGGCGAGATTAAATGGAAGAGCAAGGTGACCATTCAAAATTGCCATGAAGATTTGAGTGTTCAGATAGAAAATCTACCCTCCTCATCCTTTACCATGATGACTTATGCTGATGAAAAGAAATAATATTTTACTCAGCTGTCGAATGGCCCTGGGCAAGTGGCTGAGTAGAGTCTTACAGGCCCAGGTGAAGAATACTGAAGAGGAGCAGCTTTTTCATATAAGAAGCAAGATTACAACCATTGAGGCAAGAGGAGAGAGAAGATGAGAACTTGACCGTGTATTATGGCTCTATATATTTAAATGTATTCACTGAGATTCCTGGGTGCCTGTAGTGGGATGGATATATCTAGTAATGAAAATGTGGTTGTAATAGCTTTCCTTCATAGAATAGTGTCTGAGCTACCTGGTGTTTTAAAATCTGCTGAGGCTGTTTTTAGGATGCTTTTTCACATCTTATAAAAACAATTTTCTAAGCACTTGTAACAAAGTGCAGATAATTCCACAGACACTTGAAATACTCTTTCAGTATGAAACATTGAAAGGGCAGTTTAGTTTTAGCACTAACTTGCCTGATTTTGAAAGGCATTTCATCCTTGCAAGTAGTTAAACCCATAAACCAGTTAACTGCAGGTGGTTACATTTGCTAATCAGATGGATAATTGTTATACATTGGTAAAAGAAAGACAGCTGCAATTGCTATAGACGATTGTTAGGAGTTTTTTAGCATAACAATGAACTGCAGCACCTGCCATCCCAATATGTTTTACAGTTTTGCTACTGGTATTATTTCCTAGCCCCCCATAGCACAGAAGGATCTATACAGTGCTCTAGCTGCAACTTGAAGACATTTTCATTTCAAATATGTTGTTGCATTTGCTTATAACTTCCTAACAACTTTACCTTTTAGATCAATGTTTATTAAAGGTGTGCTTTCATTAAAATAGTGCACAGGTGTTTGGCAGATTTATGTATTGCTATTTCTAATTCCTGGCCAATTTGAAAAAGATTTTCACTTGAACAAAGAAAGAGAGAAAATCAGATTTCAGATCAGTAGTTTAAACTTGTGTGGTTTTGCATGTGTGTAACTCAGAGACTGCCTGCTGGGACCTGCAGGTCTCCTCCACCTTATGATTAGATTTGTGACAAGTTTGAAGGAATTTGTTTTGCAAGCAAGAGACTTGGTTATGCATAAATCACTGGAATAGCATAGGTATGTCTTTGCTGTGCCATGTATGTGGTATCTATTTCCATATTTGTCTTCATATATATATATATAATATATATATAATACATATATATATATGTGCCCATTAGTCACTTTCCATTCTCCTTTCATTTAATTTCTGCCAATCCCTGCCTTAAGATAACTGCTAGATACACCAATCTGGCCAGGGAAAACTGCTTGTTTCACCCCTCACACAAAAAGCAGCATCTGTCAATATAAATTGGTGTATTTGATTAGTGTATTTGATAAAGCTATGCTTTCATTGCTACCTGGATCTGCTTCTACTAGCTGCTTACCAGTCTTCAGGTCAGTTTGGGAAGAGCGTGATGAACCTTCTGTAACATCTATGGTGCTTACCCATGATAAAAGGTAATAAGTCTTTAAAATATCTTCATTTAGCTCTCTGCACCTCACAGAAAGTGAATTCTCCATACTTCTCCTTCTCTACAGCTTATCTATGCGGTGTGATTCATTGCAATATAATTTTTTATTTATGATTGTTGATTTGGAGAGAGAATCCTAATGCTCACCATTTGCTCATCCTTGCTTAAATGCAAAATCACTGGGCAGAGACAATCCTTACTGCTCTTCCACACTAACATTACCTACATTTCATGTTTGACTTTTATAACCACAATGCCCATCTTTATTTTCGTTATTATCTTTATTATCTGTAGCTTTTTAGTAACAGTTAGAAAATGGATGGACTGCTGTCTCAAATGCACTGAAATTTTAGTAGGTAAGATTCCCCTGAGATCCAGGGCCTCTGGATGGTGGTGAGTGACTCTTTGTCCTTTCTTGCTGCCTTTGTGTTTCTGCCCAGGGAGGCAGAAGAGCACCACTTGCAATGGCCAGGGATCTTGAGAAGCTAAGTCTCAATGCACTTAATTTTTAATATATGTGCCGGTTTGGACACAAATTTAGGAGGAAACAACCCGAAAAAGGGTATGTCTCTCTCCTGCCTGCCAAGCAAGCAGGTCCTGGCAGCCCCTCCCCCCACGGGTTCAGGAAATAATTTCTCAAATGAAAGTGAAAAAAACCCTTTTTATTTAACAAACAGAGTCCCCCCACAGGCACAGGGCAGAAAAGGATATTGAAACCCCCTCCTGTCCAGAAGGAGCAGGCTGGTGGATTTTATATAGTCCCTTCTGCCTGTAAAACTTAGCTGCTCCCGCAGTCCTCAGCCAGGCAGAGTCCGGGGGCCCCCTCCCTGGAGAGTCCTGCTGAGCGTCCTGGAGATGATAAGCTGGTCTTGGACGAAGAAGCAAGCTGAGAACAGTCCAAAAAGAACAGAAGCCTCTGAGGTAGATCACAGTCTCTTTCCTGCTGACAGCCAAAGAGCTAGAGAGAAAACTCTCTCCTCTCCCCTCCTAACTGGCAGAAACTGCCAGCCTGGAGAAGAAAAAGTGTGTAAACATCTAACTGCAAGGTCAAGCAAGCCGCTCTGAAGAGCTCCCTCAGCTTCTCTTTCCCTTTGCAGTTTAAAGGTACAATACAGATCAAGCAGGCTATGGATAATACAGTATTGTCATAGAATCACCCCAAGACAATATATTACAATGTTATTGTCTTATAAGGGTTTGGATGGGTTTTTTGCCATTCTTAGCTCTGAAGAAGGTAGCAGATTGTGTAATTTCTTAATTGTCTGAATCTCCTTCTCAAATTTCCATCACTTTCAATCAAAACCTGTTTTCCTACATTTTAAGGGGACAAGTAGTCTCCCCAGACTTGTCAGCAACATACACAGCCAATTAGGGGTTCTCTTATCTTTTTTCCTATGTCTGCTGAAAAAATAGTGGTGTCCAAACCAGTATCCACTATCCTTTCATTTGTAGTCCATGTTGCATACTGGCAAACTTTCTCTGATATTGTTCTGTAAGTCCAAGTTCACTTGTGTAGGTACCTGTGTCGTTCTATAATAATTTTGGGGTTTTTTTTTTGTAATTCTTTAATCTGTTTCTCACTGTGATTGCTCACATTGTTCAGGCCTGTGTTAGAGTTTCTCTTTCTTAGCATATTTCAAGTTAGTCCAAATTTTTCCCTATCCTGTTTTTGGGAGAAACAGTCTGTGCGGTCAGGTCAGGCTGGTTAATTGGTTAATTAATTCACCATTCTGACCTGAAAATTCCCCAAGTCTGCAGTGGCTGTCTCAATAAGAATCCCATCTATCTGTAAGGGACTCCCTGTAAGGGACTTTCCTGGCAAAACTCGAAAGTTTCTAGAAATTGTATTATGCCAACTTTTGTTCATCATTTTGGTTTGGTTTTAAACTCTTTCTGAGCTCTTGCTTGAGGGTCACTTGCATGTCTTGTGACTTGTCTATTACTTGCAGCTTTTTGATTCAGTGGTTGTAATGCCTCCCCATTGATAGTAGATCCAACTGAGATTTCTCATGATCATATGAATCACTTGCAGTAAGAAAAGAAATTGGTAACTCATTTTTTTCTTTGATTATCTCCTCCTTATTCTAACAAAGTCTTGTTTCCTTGAGTGTACTGGGACATGAGATGATCTCTGAGTGATTTCCTTGAGCAACTTGAGAGAGTCCTTTTGGCCATCACAGGGCCTTGCCTTCAGCTGAGTAAGTGTTTTGGTCTCACAGCTGTGAGATTGTGTCCTTACAGTTTCTTTCATGCCTTTTCTCTTAACTTCCCTGTACTTTCCTTCTTGTTTTTCATAGAAACATGACCCTTCCCAAAGAAATTACCTGCAATAGTTTTATGAGTCTATGTTGGCTCTTAGACAATGACGTTCAGCATTGGGAATGAAGGACCCACTTTTGGTTTAAAAGGTTCTGTAAAGGACTCTGGCTGCTGCTTACAAGCATCTCACTAGAGGACAGAATTACTGCCAGTTTGTGAAATTAGCAAAAGATAATCTCTGGGGCAGGGCTTTGTGCATGTGGAAGATGTGGTGGTTTGAGGTCTCGAGGAGTGAGTGTGGGTTAGCAGGACCACAGAGTGGTGCAAACACTGAGCTGGGGCATCTCTGTTCCTTTTGCTACATGTAAGCATTTGTGTAAACAGATTCGGTTACTAGAAAGGTAATGGTGTTAAAGGGTGAGGCTTATGTTTCCTCAAAAAAAGAAAAGGAGAATAAAGGTTTGAGATCTTGTTCTGATTGTTGTTGTTTGGGGGGAGGCTTTGTTGAATTTGTTGTTTTTAAAAATAACTCATATGGGAGCCAGGCTGTGTCTTGGGTAACAACCTACATATACTGATTTTTATGTGCTATCTCTTCAATTATAATTGCTATGCTTCTCTTTGAAATTGCCATGCTATAAACTTAATACCACTGGTAAATTCAGTTTTGTGGTCCGCAATGAAAATGCGGGCAAAATCATGCAGAATGAGAGCGATACACTGAATGTACACTGACTGACAAGGGGCAAAGAGATGGACGGGAGTTCAGGTGTTGTGGAGTCTGAACTCCAAACTGTCAGTCAAAGTGATATGGAAATGAGCACGTGTTCATAGCTGAGGCTTTATGCCGTTTGTTGGCCTCTTACAATTTCCATCAAACCTCGACAGTTTTGTAGCATGTTGTTGTAGTGTTTTATCTAGGAATTTTTGAAGTAATTTTTACTTTATTCTGAGGTAATAAAGCAGAGAATCTCAGAAATATGTTTACAATCAAAGCAAGTTTTTTTAATAATGGAATCAGCATCATATGTGACTCACTCTCGTCTAAAGATCTTCATGTCCTCATTTTCAACTTTAATATGGTTTTAAACACTTCATTTTAAAACTACTCATAAATTAGTATGCAGTTCTTGTATTTAAATTTACCATTATTGGCAGCAGCAAAAAAAAAAATTCCGAGTGCTTTCTTTTTACAGTGAGGGAATTTGTGGACAGCTAAATATCTCTGTCTATATATATATTTTGCTTACCACAGCTGGTGTTTTGGAGAAGATTTACTTTACTAACACACTAACATTAATACACTGCAATGTCTAAAATGCCTTTAGCATGCCATTTACACTCATCTGAGAGATTTCACAAAAGTATGATATTAGTAAGCCTTCATGAGTAATCCATCATGCCTGGGAGACTTAATCAGATTGAACACGTACTTAGCCCTGGCTTAATATTTGTTACTTGTGTTATTACTGCCCTTATTTCTGTTTCATCTGTGGTGAAAATGTTCAGAATTTCAGTTGTACTTCAATACATTGTAATCATGGTTCTCAACAAAACACAGCACAGCACAAAACCTACAGCCACAGTTCACATTTTACGTGTAGTAAAATCTCTTGCTATTCATTTTAAAGGACTATACAAAAGTTTAATATTTCTTCAAGACTGTTGAGGTAGCAGCATTAAATATTAAAACATTTAAATGCGCAGAACTCATTAATTCAGAATATATCAGAGCTGCTCATAAATGTTTAATATCTGTATTTTGCCTGATTGGATATAATTTAAGCTATGTGCTTCTTCCAGCACTCTAGGATCAGGTACTCATCTTTTATTTCTAGGAATGGTTTAAATATCATTCCTTTTATTACGGGTTAATATTAATGCCTCGACCTTCAGCTGTTATTGTTCATTCTTATATAGAACCTACTTCAAAATTAATCACCTGAACTCTGAGAGCAGCTGTTAAAGTTCTTTTTAAGTGTACCTTTCACAAAAATATGGTTCTGTTAAAATTTGTACAACCTCTGTAGGATGAAAGCTGAAATTTTGTCTTTGCAACAGTTATGCATTTCCTTAGAAAATCAGAAATATTTAGAGGGTGGGTTGGGACTATGCAATTCCTGGATCTAGTCTGGGGTTAAACCTGGACCAGGTTGTAGCTGTGTTAGTTCACAATGAACAAATTACACTAAAAAGCTAAAGAATGAGTGTCAGTATCTCTGGGGGAGAAGGACTAGACCTGACTGGCATGTTGGCACGTGGCTGCTGAGCCACAAATCGATCAACACACCCAGCTGTAGTGGTGAGACAGCCTCATGTGTTTACTGGTGGTGTACGAAACATAAAGATCTGTATGGAAGGCTATAGATCTATTTGACACTTAGCTCTAAGTCTGGTCTTATCCCCAAATGCCAGTATCATTGATCTTCCAATTTACAGTGCTGTTAAAACTCTCAGCAAACAAATTAGCAAATCTTATACAGACAAATTCTTAACCATGTTTTTGTTGCCCAAAAGCTACTTACTGCAACAGTGCTCTGCCTGGGAGTATTTCCTGCCCTGGGATTGGCACAATGAAGAGGAAGGGATGGACCTCATCTTTTAGCTGTTCATTCCACTGTGGCAGTGCAAGGCCTCCACCAGGGCAGTGCCTCACCCAGCTGGAAGGAAAACAAAAACTCTGTAGGAGCACCTGTCCCAAAGTATATATGGTTTTGCAGCACTCACCAGGAAGCATGCTTAGCATACAGCATTAGCAGTGCTCCATACTAGTTCATTTTCTTGCTTAACATGCTTTAAATTATCTTCATTGCGTTTAGTGCTTTATCCTGCTCTCTCTGAAGTTAATGACTGAAGAGCCATTGCTTGTAATGAGGCCCAGCTGCCTGAGAATGCCTCAAATATAATAAAAGGACTGCCAAGCAATTTGCTGTGGTCCAAGGTAGAAATTTTGCTTTGATGCAGTGCTTTTCCCTTTTGAAGAGTGCTTCTCTACAGTACGAAGCAGAATTCTGGTTGCTGCAGAAAGCAAACTTGAAGTTTAAGAGAGAAGAGGATGAGCAGAACAATGGTACAGGTTAATACTCTGTTGTGCATCTAAAAGTATAGATTCCAAGAGTGTTTTCTTGACTTAAATGGCTTGAATTTTTTGCTGCCTGACTCTCTGAGGTAGTTAGATGCAATATGTCTCTGTAGCACGTATTTCTCCTTGCCCTTGGAGACCTGTGGGAATGCAAAGGAGAGGAAGTAGCACACTCTGTCTCATTACAAAGATGTGGGACATGGAAGTTGTCCTTGAGTGAGAAAGGGGAAGTCTTAAATCAGCATAAATCATATAATATATATAATATGACCTTTCTTCCAAGGGATTTTGGTAGATCTCATCTTGAACTCTGAGACAAGTCCTTCAGCTCTACACTAGTGTGCTCAGAGACGCCGCCTAATGATAGCTGGGTTTCTTTTTGACTTTGTTCTTCAAGACTTGAGGAACTGCCAAGTTCTCCCTGTTTTTGACAGGATAATATAAACAGCAGAATGAATACATTGCCCAAACTACTTTTGTATGTGAGCTCACAGGAAAACTGTGTTTAGTCATGTTTATTTCAGGGTTAGCAATAAGGAAAAATATGTCAGATGTGAAAGAGAAAAAAAAGGTTATAAGGAGTCATTACAATACACTCAAGGAGAGGCAAAGTGCCCCTTTGCTCTCTAGGAAATGGAATAAAAACAGGTCCAGCAGGAATGATTTATAATAGAAAATGCAGCTTTTGCAGAATGAAAACTTTACTTGGAAAAAATCCATCATTTTTCTTGACCTTTTTTTTTTAAATTTGGAAAACAAAATTTTGGAAAAGGGGAGTTTCACTTAAATTAAATGGGGTTTTTTGTAATTTTGTTTTCAAGTTCATTTAATTGAATATGAAATTCACATTGTTCTTTGTCACCTCAAAATTAAATTGGATTTTCCTGGTATGGAGTATCACAAAGTCTGTGATTAGGATCTTACTGCCTTTAATCTATTGGAAGGTTGCATGTATTAACAAGATTGTAAAAGTTGGAACGTAGTGAAGTGCCTCTCCTGAGGTGGAAGGAGCACCTGGCACAAAGTGTTTGGAAAGGACACTAAAATGTTGATTTAGATTAAAATAGGAGTTTTTTCATTTCTGTTTAACTAAATGAACTGAAATACTCAATTTCAAGCTGAAAGGATACTGGAAAACATCAAAGTATTTGATTTTCATTGAAAATGGTATTGTAAGAATATAGTATCATTTATGAATTTCTAAGCATTTCAGCCTTCTAAAAGCTCTTCATTATTCCCTCTTTTCATATTCAAGATAAAAACAAATGTTCAAATACTATTGGCACTGCACTATTTCTGTTATTTATTGAAGGGGCTTATTTAGCAAAATTGCAAATTCCAAGTTTCTTAAGATTTTAGGTAGGATAATGCATTTGCCACTGAACTAATGTGGTGAAAGATGTACAGAGTTGGATTCCTAAAACACCCTTTGTTGTGTGGATTTTTAAAAGTATTTCACTCCGTGCTTGCTGACTGCTGCCTATTCTGTATTTTTAAAGTTAAGTGTACAGTGCATCCCAGCTGATGCAGAGACCACACTCATATCCAGATCCATCTTTCTGTACTCTGCTTATCTGATTCTTCTTACTCATTCTCAGTGTGCAACACTGAGAGGGTTAGGCAGATGTCAGAGTCATTCTTTGAATCAACTGTGGAATTTAAAAGACAGAAGCGGAAGACAGTATTGAATATATGGTTCCCCAGAAGCATGCTACTTATATTTATTTATGCCTAATTTCTTCATAGCTAGATCTTTGTGATGTATGAAGTGGCATAACTACTTTTATTACTGTCTGGCCATTCCTCTGTGCTTTAATTACTGAATTAGAGGGAGACATTGAGGGTGAACTAGAAACTTCTAACATTTTTTCTTAAAATGTTTGACTTCTTGAAGAGTCCAACTTCAAACAGCTGCAGTAAAACCAATGTAGAGTCTTCTCCTATGCAAAAAGTTTCTCTTATTTTCTCCTATTCAAGGCATTGCAGATTGACAGTGATGTTACTTGTTGAGCCAGGAGCTGGAATGGAATGTTAAATGTTCCTCTTCCATATTTAGGCACAAGTTTCTTTTCATCGGTTGCTCAGATTTTTTTTTTGCAAGTGTAGGTATCTGCTGGTGAAAATATCTGGAGTATTTTCTCCTCCTAGATGTTCTGTAGGAAAGGATGTTGAGGCCTATACCCACCACAACATATTGGTGTCACTTCTGCCTTGACCTTAGTAATTCCTGGGTGGAATCTGATAGAAGTGTCTGTCTAATTTTGCACTGGAGCAGGAAGTTGGAAGAAGAACTTCGCCACTTAGGTAAGATGTTGACCAGCTGGTATATTTGCATTAATGGCCTATGTTATTATATGTGTCTGGTGTTACTGGGGGCTTTTTTGGTAACAATATTAATTCGGTGATAAAAAGACATGCCACAGAACAGGAAACAGAATGACCAGCTCAGGTCTATGGATTTAACTGTGTTCCCAGTGTTATATTGTGCTTGTCCAGTCAGTGGTGTTTGGATCAAATAGACTTGATTAACTTTGCCACTTGTTTGCTTAATTTGGTTTGTTGGGGGTTTTTCCAGAGGGGCTGTTTAATTCTTTGTTTCACTCTTAAAATTTTCATTGACAAACTGATGAAGAAATGCTAGGAAGATAAAAACCTCTTCGTTGCTTTTTCTGGCAGAGATCTGCTAGTTATCATGGTTCTTGGCTAGCTTGGCTTCTTGCTGAGGATACCAATACAAGTTATTCCGGCAATTAGTTTAATTCTTCCTATTGCTAATAACCTCTTGTCTAGGAGAGTGGCTGTTATATTTGCACAGCTTAGCTTCTCAGGTCACTGACTTTCCCACAGAGTAACTGTGCTTTTTGAGCCTTTATAAATATATTTACCATTTTAGCCTTTTCCCCCTCCTATAATAATATGCAGAGCATCACCTATTCTGGAGGTACTTCTTAGTAATTGTCTCCTGTGGGACATGAAGACCTCTGTGACACAACAGTGCACAAGCTGTAGGCTTGCAGCAATCCAAGGCAGGCGGCTGTGGGATTTATTTTCTGGAGAGCCAAGTGCCTCTTTGTGTTCTAACAAGATATGAGTCATAGCAGGGACATGGCTGTGAATACTTATCGCTTTCACTGGGATGTGCAGAGCAGAAGGAATTTCAGTATGGAAAGAGGACATGAAGTGATTTGTTAAAAATCTGTTATTTGCTAGGGGAATTTGTACTGGTATTATCTGGGATAGTTATGCACACCAGGGATAAGAACCATGCTGTTCTCCTTTTTTTTACTTTTAAGAACAGAAAGTGACCACTTGGGAATTTGCTGTATTTATCAACTATTTAACAAGCAACTAACCGATAATGACAAGTTCAACACAAGTAATTGTGCTGCAGTTGTATTTTTTGTGTGTGCATGATTTGGCTGGTTGCCTAATCAGAGTATTGGACTCAGACTTTTTTGTGAACATTTAGAGGTGGTGAAGTATCTGCTACCTGTCTAGAAACAGGAGTCTACAAGGAACCTTTTTTTATCTTCAGATCCAACCCTTAGCCCAAGCAAAATAGAGAGAAGGCACTTTGTGGATTTTCCCCCAGAGCCCTGTCAAATGTTTCATAATCACAACCTGGCACAGGGCTGCTGTTCCAGCCCTCTGTCCTCTTGTTCAGTAGTTGACCATTATAACAAACCTAACACAAGGAAGAACCAACAGCTCTTCCTGGAGTGATGCACCTGCAGCCATACCCTTCCTGAGGCAGCTGTCAGTTATCTGGCATGCTCAGCCTTTACAAACCACACTGTGAAGAATCACACTATAAAGCATAAGCATATGTATTGTCTGACTGTCCCCATCTCTGCCTCTGACCCATTTAGCCACATAACCATAAAGATGAGACAAACAGATGCCACTGAGTTTTAATATTGCTCTTACTTTAGGAGTTTTATTTCTTAAGCACATTATTTTCATTCTTTTGACTTAATTTTCATTAGGTGTTTATATATGTCAGAGCACTAGTGAATGTTTTTCTTATTTTTTCAGATTCTTTTCCATGTTGTTCTGATTTGAACCTTTGGAAACAGGTATTTTTTATTGATTTGACCTTGCAGTATTAATATACAGTGTATAGTCAAAGGATTCTATTAGGATTTGTCACAGCCTAGTCATTCATATGCCAGAATTCAGTACAAATACTGCTTTATATTTAGTATAAACCCCACTATATTTTTCCCATATAAATCCTCATTTGATCCATTCTTTAACTTAAAATGTCAATAAATCTCTAGGCTAGTTAGTAGTATTGTTCCAGTTTATAGATGAGGGATGTCTAGCTTTTCTTTTAATAGCATTCTGCCCCAACTAAATGAGGGACTGTACTTAAGCAGAATTATTTAGTTGCATGAATCATACATACAAAATTAAATCACATTTTTGAACTCGTGTCCGTTCCCATAATAATACAGTATGATGTATTTTGGTCCTCTTCCTTCTGTTCATGGTTCTCAGCAACTTTCAGTGCATTTCAGTCTTCACTTTTTCATGCTAATTTTCTTTATTTTCTCCCTTCTAATCAGGGCTCTTGTGCACTCTTGCCCACTTGCTCCTGAGGGTCTATAGCCAACCCTCTGAGAGCCTGACTTGGTAACAACTTTGGGTCTGGACAGGCTGCAACTCAGACTCAGCTGACTGTGCTGAGTAGATCTGTTGTACAGAAAGGACTCTGAGATGAACAGTTTAAGTGAGGAGGATGACGTTCTGCATACTCACACCCAGGCAGATGAATCCCAAGTCTGGTATTAAAAACACACCTGTCTGTCCCTTGCTCAGTTTCTATATTGGATGCCCAACATATTTAGAATGCAAAGCACCAGGTTATTTAAGGTCTCTTATTTCTGCAGTCCATTAAGCAATCTTGTTAAGCTCTGGTTTAAGGAAGATAAGCACAAATATGTTAAAGATAAATGGAGTCAGAAACTTCATTGCTCACTCTTGTTCATGATCTGAACTATTAGATTATGCCAGGTTTCCCTTGAATTATATCACACAAGGAATCCACTCTGGGAAGGTAGGACTGTGGCTGATGAGGAAGAAGTGTCATTGTCATTGCTTGATGCTTGAAGTAGTCAAAATGATAATGGGAACTTATGAGGAAGGTAACAGCATCATATACCATGCTGCTCAGGGTAGTAAAGTTTAATGCTGTGTTACTGAAAAACAACACCACACCACAGGTGGTGGTGGTGAGGAATAGAGGCAAAAATAAAGCAGAACATGTGGAACAGGATATTGGGACTGAATTTTGAAATGCATCACCTTGATGCTAAGCATGAGTAAAAAAATATCACCACATTGAACCTTAGGAATTGTGAGGAAAGGAGTAAAGACTGAAACAACTGGCATCATTTTTACCACTGGGTGTGCAAGACAACTTTATACACAGATTTCTGTGTCATGGATGCATCTGATTGCCTCTGCTTCGAAAAGCTATAGTAAAACTAGATTATGATGATAGAGAGAACATCTTCCTGTGTAGTGGGAAGCTAAAGTTAGTTTCCTTAATTTTTGAAAAAGGATAGTTGAGACAGTTGTGAAAGTTATCTGTAAATGTTGAATTCTGTTGATAAAGCCAACGCTTCACTGAAATACAAGAATTCAGAGAAAAGAGAACTTGAAAATAAGGAAAAACATTTTCATACAATATGTAAATAAATGGTGCAGCTCCTTGTCACCTGAAGCTGTAAAAGAATAAACTGACTGTGGATTCATTTTATCACCTCACCCTGGTCATTGATAAAGATATTAAAAAGGAGTGGCCCCAATACTGAGCCTGAGGGAGACCACTTGCAACTGGCCACCACTCTTTGGGCTCAGCGATCCAGTTTCTCACCCAGTGAACAGTGCACCTTTTCAAGCTGTGGGCAGCCAGATGCTTCCTTGTTCTCCAGCATCACTTGAACTCCTGCATTTCGTGGTATTTGCTCATCATAATTCATGTGTCTGTAAGAGGATTTGTTATTTTAGCCTGAGGTAAACATGTTCAACAATCTGGTTTTAGAGGGTGTGCTTCCCTAGCTAGAATTAAGACAAAAGTTCTTGCAAATGTTTAGATATTACTGAGTTATAATAAATTCCTAGTAGATAATTATACTTGCTCTCTTTTCAAGCCAGCCTTCATTTTGTCTTTTAATGCTATTGTTAATTGTGTACTGAGAGGTTGTTTGTCTTTTGAGGACAGCAGAATAAAAGGATTTACCAAACTCTTCTGAAAATCTGCACAGTGCAGAAATATTCAGACCTTCTAAATAATTGATTGAGAGCACAGCCAACAATATGAAATTTTCATGTATGGGTATGAAACAGGCAACCTCACATAAACTTGAAAGGCATGAAAAATAAGGTTAGACTTCAAAATGAGGGTCAATATTCTCAGGCTTAGCATGATAAAAAGGTGATCACAATAACGTTTAATCTGTTTTTAAGAAAAACTTTAGGTAAGTGCTCTTCATAGAAGCATGACAGAATTTGGCTTCAAAACTTAATGAGGACAATGGTGGTTGCTGAATAAGGACACAAAACAGTTCCAACATATGCCAGCAGCCAGGCTCGTTTCATGCCCTGTGTAGCTGGTGAGGTCTGGGAGTGACCATCATCTGTTCCCATCTTCTTCTGGGACTTTGGATAAGAGAAATAATATACTACCGCTGACAAAATAAGTTTCACAATCATTTGAGTCTAACCATCATGTAAATACTGTTATAGCATATTTTAGTGGCTTGTATGTTATGTGATAACTCTCATATTAACAATATTTTGTTGCCTGCACGTGTATTTCAATAAATAATGTGATTGGGTTTGTGTTTCGTAAGCTAATATAACTAACTGTCCTCTTCAACCATTACAGAAAATGGTATTTAGATGATTATTCTTGTTTTGGCTATAGTACACATTTTAATTCAGTGGTTGAATTTTTAGACATAGCTGATGTACATTTTAGTGAAACACATTTGTTTCATATGCAGGTTGTTGTATTTACTGGTTAAACTCCATTAATACTAATCAGGCCTCTGTGAATTATCAAACGGAATAACAGACATTTTCTGATGCCCTTTGGAGTGTTTTGGTACTACAAGGGCTTGCTAAGTTGCTAAGCATTAGTGATATATTTGGCATAACACAAGAAAGAATATAAAGATAGTCATTGTCTCTGATGTCCTCGGGTGAGCTCTGGGTTCTGGGATGCTTAATTCCTGCTCAGTTCCCTCTGATGTGGGCGATAGTTGGATATTTTAATAGAAATTGGATGATTAAGTTACTCTGTGTGAATGGCTCTTGGTGGGAATAATCTCAGTTTAGCCATCTTCAGTGTTGACATCTACAGCTGAGCTTTACAGTCTGGGCTCCCTTTATAGTCAGTGAGGAGAATCAGACATTTCTGGAGTGTGATTCATCTGGTCTGTTTTAAACATCAACATTAGGGTGAGATTTACAGCCTAAATGGGTGACATAAATAGATGTGATGTTCTCTGGAGCTTTATATAGCAGTAGCACATATTCACTGGGCCACTGACTGAAACCTCCATCTTCTCCTTCCAAGAAGGCTGCCCCAAAAGGAAGAGGGGACGTGCCTCTCTCTGCCAGCTGGTATTCCCTTTTTGCCATACAAAATGCAATGCCTGCAGCTCAGGGACAGTGGCTAGGCCACACAGGCAGTGGAGCTTAAAATATTTTAAAATAATATTTTGTTGGGAAATTCAGATTTGAATCCTCTTACCTAGGTGAGAGCCTTAATTGCCCATCTGTTGGTTATAAGCAGGCAGCTATGACAGCAGCCAGTCTTACCTCTCCTCTGTCAGGTCTCTGGGCTGTGCCAACGTGTTTGGTGATGCCAGCTGGAACAAAGCACCTCTCTGCTCAACATGGCCAAGTTTCTGGTGGCTTTGAATATGGTCAGAAATGTATTTAAGTTAGGGATTTTTATACATAGGAAGTCAGACTCTTGGGTCTCACATTGGAAGTCTGTTCACAGGTCTAACCATGGGACTCTTCACTTTTAGTGAGATGGGAACTCTGAAGCATCTTGGATCATGTAAACAGATGTGACCAATTCTTTATCGTTTAGGAATATAAGAATAAACAATTTTTATATTGCTGCTGATGTCATTGTCAATGTCTTGTTATGAACTTTCAAAAATATGAGTAATGTCTCTGCAAACAGTTCTTTCACAAGGCTGATAGGCTACTCTTTGCATCAATGACAAATGATGTCTCTGGATATCATGTTACGGACATCTTGCCACACATCTGCAATCTATTTTCAGTTCTCTGTTGCTTGCTACCAATTTAGGAAAGGATTTGAAAAGCTATAAAGACACAGGGATTTGATAGGGCAAACTGTAACTATACAGGAACACAAAGAAGGGCTAGATCAGATTTTTTGACTGTCTAGTACAAAGTTCAAAACTTGTGCATTTTTACTGCCCTCCATCAGAGAGTAATTGCTAACTGGAATTACTGGTGAGGGCATCACAGGTTAGAGATGGTGCTGTTCTGTACACCTTCAAGAAAAGCTCGCTGGTGTGTTATTGTGAATGAAGTTCTTTGGTTGTGGGCTTCAGAAAACCAATACCTAAGTGAGAATGCTTGCAGTTGTAAGGCTGCATGTCTGTTTACTTAACCATGCTGAAATGTCTTTTTTCTGCTTTCTTCCACCTACTTGGAGAAAATCAAAACCAGTATGAGTAAGAATCCTGTGGGCTTTCTGCTTTTGTTGTTACTGAATGATGTGTAGACCTAGTATGTGATTCATACTGTTCTTGCATGTCTGTCTGGCATTCATATTTGAAATGGCTGTATAATTATGAATTTCTCGATTTTGTGTTCTTTTGAAAGCAAAGTATGTCTGCGAGCCGTAAAAATTAGTTTAATGTCAACATGCATTTCACTTGTCTTTTAAAAATTTCTTTTTTTGTAATAAGGTTCTGAGTGCAATTCAGTATATACACTTTCTGGATTCTTGCAACAATGTGTTCTCCACCATTCACTTATATTTATCAGCACACTATTTGGAATGCATACCTGTAAAACTCTGCCTGAGTATTTATAGATTTTTAATCACTGTAGTGTCTTAACTGTCGCCTTTAAATAAGGCATCAGGGCTTATTCTCTTCTTACTAGCAATTTAATTTGTAGTTGGCATTTCAGGAGTGGTCTGGGATTTTAAGGATCTGTGCCCTGACAGCACTACATGCCTGGATGGGTCACTTGTGTTTGGCATTGCATGAGGGTGGCAGAAAGGTTCCATTGCCTAAAAAAGGGAACCAGCTTGGGAAGGGACAAGAGCATCTTCCCTGTGTTGAGGAGACTGGGGGGAGACAGTGTACAACTTCCTCACGAGGGGCAACAGAGGGGCAGGCACTGATCTCTTCTCTGTGCTGACAGGACCTGAGGGAGTGGCCTGAAGTTGTGTCAGGGGAGGTTTAAGTTCAATACTGGGTAAAGGTTCTTCACCCAGAGGGTGGCTGGGCACTGGAACAGGCTCCCCAGGGCAGTGGTCACAGCACCAGCCTGACAGAGTTCAAGAAGTGTTTGGACAATGCTCTTGGGAACGTGGCGTGACTCTTGGGGATGGTGCTGTGCAGGGCCAGGAGCTGGACTTGGATGATTCTTGTGGGTCCTTCTCAATTCAGCATTCTCTGTGAATGTAGTGTGGTGTTGACAGTCTTGCTGTAGTGGTGGTAGTCTCCATTCCCTTTCCAGGATGCTGCAGCGCTGTGAAGGGACAGAGGCCTCTCTGAGCAGTGCCACTGCACTCCTGACTTGCAGAGGCTGGTACCTTTTTTTAGGAGTGAAGCAAAAAAAAACCCCAATAGCATTACTTCAGTATAAATAATTTATTTCCTAAGAGGAAGGTTTTCAGCCATGACTCAGGTGTGTGATGATGCAATATTGCAGTGTTATAGGGAACTGGCTTTGACCTTGAGAAGAAGCTTAAAAAGTGCCTGTCATTGCTTTGATGCAAGAAAGCTTCATTTCAGGAAGTCCACTGTCTGTGGTGATTCCATTTCACATACCAGAATTATTTTCTGTTTTCTTTATGGTATACAGAAGTGCAGTTTAACCCTGTGGCTATGTCTTGACTGATTTAAGAAGTGTGTGGAGCATCAAAGATCCTTGCCTTTATCAATTCCTTCTTGTACTCAGTGATTGTCATCAACAGCAGCTGCAAATTCTGTGGAATTTTGGTATCTTTCAGCCCTTTTAGTGACACTTAACTGGTGCTAAGGAACAGCCAAAATAGGTAAAGACCTGTCAGCTATCTCCTGAGGTGATCCCCTTCCTCCACCTGGCACTTTTTCTGCTTTTACAGTTTAGATGCATTGGCTATCTTTTTAGTATTTTGAATATCAGTCAAAATACATCTGCCTTTTTGGAGAGTAGATCAGTCCCTCAAGAGAAAGTAAGGCAAATTTCATGCAATTAATTACACTGATTCATAGATTTCTATAACAGTATGCAGTATGTGTGGCATACAGCCCTGGAAACAGCAAAAAATGATGTTTATAAGAATAGCGTGAATGGCTTAAAAATCTTTGACTATAACTACAGTTCAAGCCCCATTTTTTCTTTCCTGTTATGCTGCTACCTCCACCTATGGAGCAGCATCTTTGCCAGCCTCCTTCTTCCTGACCCGCTTCCTCCTCGAGACATGTCAGCTCCTGGCATTGCCAGAGGCGCTGGTGTTCCTTGTCCCGTGGGAGGCGCCAGGGCTCTCGCAGAAACTTCTCGTGCAAAATGAAAGGCTTCTCCAGAAAAGGCTGCTGCATCCCCTCCCTTCCCAAGGAAATAACCCCAAAGCTTCCAGAGACGGCGGCCTCGGCAGGGTGAGGCCAGCCTGCGTGCCTGCCGAACCAGCCTTGTTAGCGCTGAGCGCAGCAGCAGGTACGTGCTGCGTGTGCCGGGGTTGCAGTCGGCAACTCTCCGTGATTTTTGGTGGAAAATTGAACAGAGGGCCTCATGATTCTCAGAAATATATTGTGTGACCACAGTCATTGTAGAGAAAGAAGGGTAGGGCAAACCAGCACCAGAAGATACTTCCATGGTGTTTCCCAGCCCCAGTATGATTTCTTTTTCATGGAGCCATTTCCTAGGCTTTTACAAAATAAACTGGAATTATTCGCTGATCCATGTATTCCTATCTACGTGTTTTGTGGACAGGACTGTTTCATATCCATCATGCAAACACTGTTCACTTGATTTAGGAGGTGGACTAAGAGTACACAGTGGACTGCTTTTGTGGCTGTTGACCAGCATGTGAGGCTGACCTGCACTTTGTTTTTGGGTTTTACACCTGGTCTCTCTTCCCAGTTACTGTGTGAGTCCTTCATACTGAACCTTTCCAGGGTTTCCAGGTTACAGGTGCAGATCCCATCTGCTTTTCATCACCTTCTCTTGGCTACTTTCTCCAGCTGTGGTCCCTTTGCCCCCATTGCTCCCCATTTTTTCTCTAAAAATTTCCCTATTCTCTGTACTGGTTCCAGTCATCACCTCTTCCATCCTAGTTCACTTTTGCCCTCAGGTCTACTCTTTTGTCTCCTAAGTTTAAGATATTGGTGATGGTGTTGGTCAAACTTTTGAAGCAACTTTGTTTTTGTGACATTGTGCACTTTTTTCAGTGTTCTGAGAAGTGGGATTTTGATGAATTGATGTTTTCTTATCAGAAAGTCTGGACTTTTGATAAAAGATCCCTCTTTCCCCTTTCTCTCCAACCAGCAAATATGACTTCCTACTTTAAAACACTGAGAAACTTTCCAGATCAAAACATCATCAGAAATAATATCTCCACAAAGCACTTCTGCTCCGACAAAGCAGTATAGCTGGACTGAAATATATTTCATGGGACTTTTTTCAGCAAGCTTTTATTAGTCAGAGAGTGCTCTAAGAGTACTAAGTGAGGACAGAGTCTCCAGAAATATTTAGATACTAAAAATGAAAATGTGTCTGAGCATGTGTGAACTCTGATTTTTTTAAAAAAATATATAAAAAATATAATTTGTCCAAACTTGGAGGAACACTCTCACACTTCAGAGCAGAAGACTTGATGAAAGCAAAGGACAGTGGAATTTTTCATCCAGGGCAACAGATTCTCCTCTAACCTCATCTCAGAAATGTTTTGACAGAAATTCCTTCTTCCTTAAGTAATAAAATCTGTCGAGGGAGACACCATGAAAAACAAACCAATCCAAGTAGTCAAAGGGGGTAAAAATTGGCAAAGATCTCAGGAACTGAAAATAGAAGGAAGTGTTGAGCAACTCCTAAAGTAGTTACCACCTTTGCCTCTAAAATTTGCAGTGTGATGTTGTCTGATCAGTAGGTTGTCCTAAAACGGAGCCCTCATGCATTTCTTGGGAAGATGTTCTCAGTCCCTCCTATTGGACTATTTCAAAGCAATTGAGGGCTTCCTACCTACATCTGCACCTCGGGTTATGTACTCCCATCCCTGGTGTGAGGGGTGAGACAAGTGGAGCTGGGGATCCCTGCCTGTGCTGGCGCAGCAGCCAGCAGGGCTGGCACAGGGGGCTGCTCTGTCTGGGGTGGCAGGGTCCAGCACACCCCTGCCCAGCCACTTGGTCCCCAGTGACAGGAACTCCTCCTCACTGCTTCACTCACCAAATTCTCCTGTCAAAGAAGGGTCTTGTGGAGGATGGAGCAGTGCCTCCTCGGGCTCCTAGATGACACCTGCTGCTATGTTGTCCCTTGGGTGCCATGGGGCAGCGTTGGCGCAGTGCCAGAGCCCGCCTTGCCTGCCCAGCCCTGGCTGCTCTGTGCAGCTGTGTCCTTCCAGATGTTTTCCAAAGTCCCAGTGGGTCATAGCATTGGTCCTTGCTTCTGTACTACCAGATATGTGGCATCGACTCCATATGGCATGAGCCAGTGAAAAGACACAAACAAAGCCTGGTGGAGGGAAACTTCTTGTTGCGTTTGGAAGAGGAATTTAAGACCCCACAGTAACAAGCCCTAGTCCCTATACAAAGTCACAGTCCTGTTGCTGGGCTGTGCATTAGCACAGCTTTCCTGTTCTTGGTCATTATCACTTGGCATAGTGTGTGTTTTCTTTCGTTTTATGGGAATTTGATGTATTTCACCGGTGCATAGGAAAAAAAAATCATCACTGACAATGTCGTGGTTAATTTTTTTTCTCTTGAAGAACTATGGAATTATTCTGAAATGTATGACACGTATATAATAACAGCGTAGTGCTCTGTTTTTAAAAAATGTGCTAGAGGCGTTGTGCAGTTTCCCAGAGGCTTAATGAGGGAGCCATACTGTGTTGGAAATTTTTCAACAATAAAAATTGACCTATTACATGCTTATGTAAAATGAGGGTTGACAATCACACAAATATGTCCAAAGTCAAATACAGGCATTGTGAAATATCACTTCTTTCCCGCAGAGAAACTGGTCACCTGTTCACAGTAGGCTTTTGCATTATATCCTATCCAGTAAAGAATAAGATGCTTCCCCACAGGGAAACAAAATGGCAGCAAAGTACTGGCCCAGTGCCCTTCTATCAGTGCTTTTCACTGACTCTTTTGCCAAGTCTTCAAAAATAACACATAGGCATACTTTTCAACATATGTTTTGCCTCTTTGTTGGTTTAAAGGCATAAAGGGAAGAAAAGGTCATGTATTATTCACCACTTCATCATCAAATGCAGAAAAAATTCATTGTTTGCTTGTTTCATTTTATTTTACTCTCCTTAATACATCTTTTATTTTTAAAAAACATCTAGAGTCTTTTGCTGTTCTTTGAACATGTATCAGAAGTAGCCTGTTCTTGAAAACTGAACATATGGCTCTGAACCTGCATCTGAATTCAGGGAAGTGTCTATTGCAAAACACTGAAATTTGGAGTCATGGGAGCAGAAAAGTTGGATTCAGGGTTTATTCAGTGTAGTATTGAATAATCAGAGAAAGGAAGATAATTAAATACAATGAGTTGAAGAATAAATTAAACATGGTAAATATTGCTCCTCTGCTCAAAGTAAATTAAGCTACTGTCAACATTTTTATGTTTTTTAAAATATTAAACATTGAGTTTAAGCCAAATGTGTACCACAGAGGAAACACTAACTGACTATTAGGATTCAAGAAACGCAGCAGTTTCTCTGTTGAATGTGTATCACCAGTGAATGTCCCAGCAGTCACCTCAGAGTACCTCAATTCAGTTTCCTGGCCAGTCACTGGCTCATGATGTCCCCAGCAAGAGAGGGAAATACTGGGAGGTAGAATGTGATTTAGGGAGTGATCAGAGTTTATCAGCAATCCCTGACAAGTACTGATCTCTCCGAGATAAGGGAATGGAAAAGATTGAGGTATGAAAGCAGAATGAGCGTGGGAACTGAGGTCTGGATGCATCTTCAGTGTATGAGGCTACAAGTCACGAGATTCTTCTTCAGCAGGGAGAGCTTTTTGCTGTTTTATTGGTCTTCATATGGTTGGTGACTGCCCAGCCCTCTGATTTGTCTAGGTCTCTCTGCAGGGCCTCTCTGCCTTTGAAAGAGTCAACAGCTCCTCCCAGTTTTGTATTGTCTGTGAACTTGCTCAGTATCCCCTCCAGTCCTGTGCCCAAATCATTTATGAAGATGCGGAAGAGCACAGGATGGAGCCCTGTGGAACCCCACTAGTGACAGGTCCCCAGTCTGATGTCACCCCAGTCACTGTAACCCTTTGTGCTCGACCTGTGAGCCAAATATGTGTTTAACCAGCTGTGTGCTGGACATTTTGTTCTGAAGGATCAAGTGAGAGACAGTATCAAAAGCTTTGCTGAAATCCAAAAAGGTTACATCAACTGGCTTCCCTTGTGGGTTACCTTGTCAAACACACCAAAGTAAAAATATGAAAATTAGTGTGTACAAGAATTAAATAAATACTCCAAGAATTGTCAATTCTAACACAGAATGTATAGATTTCAATGTTACTTGTAGTTGCTATTTGGATGTTTTCTGCTATTACTTAAGAATCTTTTAAAAATACAGTCCTGAGCTATTTAAATACACACAATCTGTAATGTCTCAGATGCCCGTATAACTTAAATTTATAATACTATAACAGGCATGATAACCATAACTCGGCACTCTATTTAGGTCCAGAAAGAACAGTACCATATTTTTGGATGTTTCATTGCTTTTACTACAGTTTAATGTCTGGACAATTGCTTAAAAGCCATATATTCCATTGCATTATTTTCTAACTCATTGTGAATTTCATGAATAGCATAGTTTATGCTTCTGGCAAAGGCAACTTCCCAAGCACCAACTGAAAGTAAAAGTAGCATAAATATTGGGGGAATTCAGATGGGTTCACTGGACTGTATGATGGGATCTCATTCAAAAGCAAGAGCCTGAGCACAGAACATGTATAGGATCTTAACCGTAATATTTACACATATTTTATTTCTCTCATTTCAGTGACTATTTCGACAAGTACCTTCTTTGATGGCTTACTGGTAACTGGGCTCTACACATCTACCAGTGTTCAGGCTTCCCAGAGCGTTGGTGGTTCCAGTGCTTTTGGATTTGGTAAGTCCAGTGTAATTTACCTTCTGCAACCCAGGGTAATGAATACTTGGTTGTACAGAGGACATCAGGAGCAACACAATTACTGGAACAGGTGAATTTAGACTGAGCAATCAATAATACATGGAAGTCAGTGGGAGTCAATGAGATAAGGCAGTGGTGGCTTTTAGGCAGCTTTTATTGCTTCCTGTACCACCTTCATCTTTGATCAGCCCTGGTGTTAGTATACTGAATAATATAAATTTTAAGAGAGAAAAGCCTCAGCAGATAAATTGTTTTAAACAGGCATTTCTAAATTGTGTGACATTTTGTATAAACTGAAGCATTTAACCCAAAGCCTCTAACTGTTTCTTGGGCTGAAAACCTGTTTCCTTTAAGCTTATGTCAACCTACTTTTCCATTCAGTTAATAGCATCTTCCTTAAAACCAGAACGCTGGTCAAGATATTTTATACAACCAATTATTTACCATGTCCAAAAAGCAGAATTTTAGTAAAAGGGATATGAAAGGCTTTGCAAAATTATCATGTATTTTAGGTTCTGCTGTAGCCCTTAGCAGTAGCAGCTATGCTAAGGACAAACATTTAAAAAATAATCCCTTCTAAATTTCTGCAAGTAATTGACAGCTATACCTTCTGCAGTTTGTTATTTGCATTTTTTATATCCTTACAAATAACAGTAAGAATTGCGTTCCTCGAATGGGAGGAACTCAGTGGCCCTAACAAGAAATCTATGATGAAGGTACAAAAACCTGTACCAGTCGTGTGGGACACCAACTGCACTGCACTTGCAGTAGCATGTTTAAATGCTACTTTGTCTGCTTGGGTCAGAATTCAGTACTTTCTTTATAATAACCTCTCATGGTACTTACTTTTGTTATAATGCCTGTAGAACATGAGTGGTCTGGGCATTTGAGTGTCATCCAGCAGGCATACATTTGCTTGTAAATGAAAGAATGTAATGTAAATAGCACATTATTTAAAACTGTACTGAGGGATAATTTGAGAAGGGCTTTGCTTCTATGAATAACTCCACAGTTCAACCTCAGACTTTTTGCTCAGCCTTTCAAAGGGAAGAGCATGGCTGGCACAGGTATTTCATGCCTTGTGCAAAAGGCACTGAAAGATTCTCTTTTCTGGATAATTTGTACTGCTGTTTCTCCTGTCCCATTGTACTGTTTACAGGATGAATAGAATCTGATTGAGAAAGCAAGACAGAAAGAAATTATTAATGTGAAATTTCTGAGATGGTCAAGTTACTGGCAAGCTATTACCAAGCTGTAAAATAAGTGTTTGTATCACATTACTGGGGAAGTCATGGCAAACTCACTGGGCAAAGTATATAGTCATGTTTAATTACAACTAAGTATTTAAGAATAACAATTAAGCAAAACTTTAAGGACCTAAATACTTCTCTGCATTTATAAAAAATGTCTGAATTTTTCCCTAAATCTGTATCTTCATTTGTAGAATGAGGCTGTTCCAGTTGATGGTTTATTGAGACAGATGTTAAAGTAACATGTGATGTATGATAGGAAAAACAACGTAGCCTTCTTTAACTTGCCAAAGGTCATTCTCTAGCTCTTGATGTGTTACTTTGACCATTCTGTCAGTGTAAGATAACCAGCAATTAAACTGGTGACATGTGTGTTTTGTTATGCAGAAGAAGCTCCAAGCCTACAGGTTGGAAAAATACAAAAGCCAAAGTGATACAAAAACAGTCATGCAGAGTTGGAGCTACTTCATTTTGGTCATCAATACAAATTCTCAAATATCATGCCTAGGGAGATCTGATGCTCTGTCTTGAGCATGCCTCTATCTGTCAGAGAAAGAGTGCTGCCATCTCTGAATTTTTTTTTTAATTTTCTGTGGGTAAACTGTAGGGTCAGTTGTGTTTCAGTGTTAGTTAAAAAATAGTTTAAATAAAAGTCTTATTTAGCTGGGTTTTTTGCTATTTCCTAAACTTGTATATATATATTTAAAAAAAAAATCTGGATGTTTCATAACAGATGATGCTCTTGTGCAGTGTCTTTGAAGTCACAGTAAAGTCAACAGTGAAGGAAAAATGGCAATGGCTTTGAAATGCAATTTTATATGAATGCTCAATCGATGATGTACTGATGGCTCCTGGGCCTGAGAACTACATAAACTTTTCCTATCTCTACTTTGCAGTGAGAGATGAGAAGGCTGGCCTCTTCCAAAAAGCACTTAGCATGTAAATGATACGCTTTTAAAAATTATTTGGTAGTTTTAAAAAGTAACAATATTTTAAAATCCACAATTTTCAGTAGTAAAATAGAGCAGTCTCCACAGCATTTAAAATGTTGTTTAGTAAAATAGTAGGTGGGAGTGACATTGTTTTGTTTTCTGAAGAAAACATAAAGCGCTTTCTCCAGAAACCCCGGATCCATCTGTTGTGTCATCGTTTCCAATCAGCAAAGAAGCAGTTTCTCCTTTAAGGCAACTGATTGTGATATTCAAGTTAGATTTAGCTTGCTGGAAATTATCATGTTTTTTTCATGTTGAGGACTAGTCAGGTTCAGAGACCTCAATTCAAAGATTTATGTGGTTTATCATAGATTAGATGGGGGGGGCAAAGCTGGGCCTTTAAAACCTGAAGATAGTAATATTCTGAAATTGGGTTGATAGTGGTTGCTTATGGTGCAGGGAAGAATATTTTTTCTCCTTTGCAATATTCCCATTGAAATGCTCTTGTCTGTCTCACACAGGAGGTCACGCTAGATTATCATAATATTCCAGACTGCCCAACAATTTGAAGTCTCCCTAACATACATATATGTCACTTCTGTGCTATGAGTTACTGCGTTGTGACTAAATTATCTTTTACCAGTTTAGGAAGTTACTTGATGGAGACACAACCATTGTCAGTTATCACAGTTAACCATGTCAAGAAGCTTTGAAGAAAAAATGATAAAATATTTTAATTCTTAGGGTTATTTTTTCTTTCTTCTTCAGTACATATTGTGTAGGCAAAGAAATAGTTCCTGATTTCCTCTGTGGGATTACACTGGCATGAAGCGTGTTGAAATTTTTATTTGGGAAACCTTCTAGCAATTTCTTGGGGAGAAATGTGTGAGGTTTTGGGTATAAAAGCTATTAGTGTTTTTTTCCCAGGCTGAACCATTTTCTGGGTTCAGATTAAGGTAAAACTAAAATTGTAAAGCTAAAATTTGAACTGGGATCGAATGTAAATGTGTTGAAACTTCACTAACCAAGCTGGGAGGATCCTTTCGCAAAGAAATTATCCTTAAAAGTAGCTTTTAAGAAGTGTTTCTTTCTTCCTTAGACCCCCTGATACAACAGATCCCCTCAGTTGCATCTCTCCAGTGTCATTTCCACTCTCCTTTCCTGATCAGTGTGGTGTGTACATGGAAACATTCCCATGTCTTTCAGTGTTGATGGCTGAAGTGCAATCCCACTCTCTGCCTCCCCTTTTCACATGCCACACTGGTAGCCCTCCGTTTATTCACACCCTGTCTGACTCTGGAGACACATTTTGGACTTCTGTGGGATCTGTTTATCCATCAATGCTTCTCCTTTCTTCTGCTTTTGTCTCTGAGGCTTCTTGTTGGTGTTTGGCCTTTTTTCGACAGCTTGGGTTGTCTGGCTGTGCTGTGGGGTTTTTCAGGCCATCAAAACTACTCTCCCATACAGTCATTTAGGGGCTCTCACTGCTCGGCTTAGTCCAAATATAAAAGAGGAACGTGGGAGACAGGAGTACTAAAAAAATTATCAGAAAGCTACAAATGTGGTGGTGGGTTTGACGGGAATGATTGCTTGCAAACGAGAGTAAGGATAAATGGTTTGGTGGGTGATAGGGGAACGACTCGGTAGCTTGGCAGAAGTATGAAAACGCCGCGTGGCTCTTCCAAAGCTGTGTGCTCTGGAAAGCAGGGAGCAGGGTATCATTTCTACAATTACAGGAGAAGATTACAGCCTAATCCCTCAGCAGCGATAAGGAGCGCCATGAGCTGAGGACCTGAATCTGTCTCATTACACAGGATCATCCTGGTGACAGGCCGGCTGAGCAGACAGATGTGCCGGGCTGCGCACATCAAAGCTTGCCTTTGACCTGCCACTCACTCCGCATCACCACGCGTTCTGGTTCTTCCCAAGGCTTTCTGGCTCCCTGGTAGCTTTTCACATGATGAATACATGACAAATTATATTTAAGTTTGGTGTAATTAGTTTCTTACAAACTACGGCGGGAAACATGAGCCTTTCTATCTAAGCCCCCTCCAAACCCTAATTTCATGCAAAATCAAAATGACTACACTGACGTGTACCTTTTAGTAAATGTGGAATTAAAAAGTAATTTCATGATAACATTTATATATACATTAACCTTCCAATCTAAATTGCAAAGGTTCTCTTGGAAGTCTGTAGGTTCTGTTGTAGACGAGACACTGGACTCCAAGATCTGATTGCACTGTAAAGTGTTGCCATAGGCCTAACTGGGTAACAGAAATTTTTTGTTTGTATTCTGTGTAGGTTTACACAGCCTGTAATTTACAATTTTTTAAAATAGATAACTCCATTCTACTGTGAGGTCATAAACTCCTCATGAATTTTAGGTTTTGTTTAACTGTGTGGGCTACTTTATAAGAAACTAGGAGAGTGATGTTACCTGGAAACATTTCAGTGCCTGAACTTACATCTTTTAGAAAGCAAAAAATAGAAGATGAAAGACGATATTGCAGTCTTTTTGCTTTTGCAATTCTTTGTTTCTATACCATGAAGGTGATCATACATATTTTAAGTAATACATTGACTCTCTGGGATTTAAAAAAATTAATAGTTACAAATATTCTTTAAAATATGGTGAATAATACATTTCCTAGAGGAAATCCTGGGAAGAGCAATCACCAGATATAATGTAATGCCACGTAAATTATCTTAGAGTCTTTGTTTTTTATTATTCTATTGCCTTTCAACAGGATTAAAGCAGCCCTCACATAATCCTTCACCGGGTATTTTGGTTACACATGTGATTGCACAGCCAACCAAAACCCCCTCTCAGTTTATAGAGGAAGGATCATTTTGATCTGGTTCTGTGTGGGTTGGGAACAGGGGAAAAGAGCGGTTTCCAGGTCCCATATCCCATTTGACTCGGAGCAGTCTCAGGGCAGAGTTGCTGCAAGTGACGCCGCCTGACGCTGGTTTCATCCCCACGTGAAGAAGCAAAGAGGGCGCCTGGGTGGCTGAAGGACACCCAGGGTGTCATCTCCAAGGGGGTACCACAGACAGTGCGCCCCAGCTCTGTCAGCACGTGGGTCTGGACCATGCATTGGAGGCATCCAAAGCTCCTCCTGATCCTGGATGGGGTTTGTGGTTTTGAGCTGTCAGAGGCTTGGTTTTGGCATCAGTTTATGCTCAAACAGTGATGCTTCTGGGACAATGTTTTGCTTTCAGATTTTGACATATAAAGGAAAATATCCCCCACTAAAATTGTGAGATGGAAAAAGGCCAAGTGTTGCATTTTCTTGTTAGGTGAGCCTATAAAATTGATCCCTCCTGCTCAGTCTGCCTCTCTGTGCTTGCTCACAGCTTTAAAAAGTAAGGAATAGTCGGCAAATGACAGCTCTTAAAAAAAGTTTTCAGCTATGTGCATGCTACTGATCTTGAAGTGCAGTTTTGTAACTTACTGAAATTGCTGTAGATCCCTGGTTTATTTTGTGACAAGCCAAATGGGCTCCAGGACCCTCCCTTCACACCAGAGATATTTGCCAGAATCCAAACAGATGGTAAACTAGGAAGAAATGACCCTCGGCATTCTCATTAGAACAGTTGGGGAAATTTTAATAGGCCCCCGTTTGCCTTGTGCTGTATCTAATACCCTTTGAACTGCCACTTTTTTTTTCTTTTTTTTTTCTTTGTTACAAGTCAACTACTGCCATGTATATTTTAATAGGGATTATCAAATACAATTTGCCCAGAAGATGTAACAGCCCTTCGCTGCTAATTAGCAAAGTTTAAATAGTCACTGAGTTCTGGAATAATTGGAAAGAAACAGTGATTTTTCTGCCAATGTATAATTACCAATTAACAGGAAGATAAAATATCTGTATAGCAGTCATATCTTGAAGAATTTGTTAACAGTCAATTAAATAGTCAGTTGATGCCAAACTGACACTGGTCAAGGAAGTTTACATTTGAGTTTAGTTTTGAGATACTTCCACCTACAAATGGTATGTCAGGAAACCATAATGACGATAAAACTTTGAAAGTCTCTGTGTCATGATGTTTAATTACTACTTAATTGTCTTCATGGCCAGAAGTTGACCATTTCTGCAAGTGATTGACTGTCATATGTGCCTTGTGGAAAGGGTTTTAGCTTTATTAATACAACATATATTCATTATCATGGCATAGGCAATAATTACCCATGCTTACCTGACAAGGAACTGTGTCCCTAAGTATCTGAACTGCTGAGGAAGAAAATTTCCCATGTGTGATTGGATAAGGCAGATACCAATGCCCCAAGGTTGGGGGAACAAGCTAACTGGAGAGGGAGCCTATACAGAAAATACTTTAAATGGCCTATTTTTAATCTTGTTTCACCCCATCCAGTCACCCTGAATACTTTCAACCTTTTCTACAACTACTCTTGGACTTGTCAGGTTTGTCTAACTCTGTCCAGCAGCAGCAGCAGCTATTGGATATCAAAATCCAATTTTGCTTAATCTCTTGAGAAGCTCTGAGTTTGTCCACAATTTATTTCAAATGTCTTTGGAGTATTATGGAGATGACAGTAAAATACTTCCAGCTTTTAACCTTTTAAATATACCTATAGTTCCTGCTGTCATTTGTGTGATCAAGGCTGAAAGGGAGAATGAACCTCCTTAGAGGTGTGGCACGTGTCACATTGCTTGTATTTGTTAGCTCTGAATAGTGGGTGCAGTTGAGTGTTGACTTCTACAGGCAACTCTTAAGGCTTTGCAGGTGAGATTGGGCTGATGACGGCAATGGAGACACGGAGGAGCATTTTCCATGTGCCAGTGTGCTGGTAAAGGGGCCCCTGGAGTTTTTAAACAAGAAAATGCCTTTAGACATACTTCTACACAGCCAAAACCAGAGTGCTAATTGAAGTGCTGGGGCCAATTTTGGTCCAATTTAGCAAGTACATTTATTCAGTAGTGATGTTTTTTTCAGGTCTTAAATACATCCTTTTTTTTTCCCCTGAGTGGCCAAAAAATGGTATGGGGAAAAGCTAGAGAATAATTGAATTTTAATGTGAATTTTTCAATTGCATCCTAATTTTTTATAAAATGCATGTAGTAAAAAAAGAGATGTAAAATTTGTGATCTGATCAGCGTTTTTGCTACACCTCATACCTCTCAGAATATTCCTGATTCCAATAAAGTAAGGACTTCATTCAAAATATATTAAGACATTAAATATTAATTGTGACATGTTGGTGATTTTTATTTATACTAATATTTATTGAAAGTGATTTGAAACACTTTTTGAACTGTGCAAATTGTAGGTTGTTTTAATAATGGAAAATAGTATATAAATAGGTACACACCCCCCATCTATGTAGACATATGCATTTAAACCTCATTCTCCTTTTTTCATACTAATTTCAAGTACCGTGTTCAACCAGTGCACTTTGAGTGCTGTTAACCAACATGCTCCAAATTTTCATCTTTTGTAAAAAAGCTGATGCCCACTGGAAAAGGATCTGGGGGTGCTGGTCCACAGTCAGCTGACCATGCTCAGTGTGTGCCCAGGTGACCAAGAAGGCCAATGGCATCCTGGCTTGTATCAGCAATAGCGTGGCCAGCAGGACCAGGGCAGGGATTGTCCCCCTGTACTCGGCACTGGTGAGGCCCCACCTCAAATCCTGTGTTCGGTTTTGGGCCCCTCACTACAAGAAGGACACTGAGGTGCTGGAGCGAGTTCAGAGAAGGACACCGGAGCTGGGGCAGGGTCTGGTGCACAAGTCTGATGAGGAGCAGCTGGGGGAGCTGGGGATGTTCAGCCTGGAGAAAAGGAGGCTCAGGAGTGTGACCTTACCACACCCTACAGCTGCCTGACAGGAGGTTGGGATGAGGTGGGAGTCAGTGTCCTCTCCCAGGCAACAACTGACAGGAAAAGGAGAAGCGGCTTCAAGTTGCACCAGGGGATGTTTGGATTGGGTATTGGGAAAAATTTCTTCACTGAAAGGGTGGTCAAGCATTGAAAGAGTCTCCCCAGGGAAGTGGTGGAGTTACTATCCCTGGAAGTGTTCAAAAAATTAGTAGATGTGTCACTTTGTGATATGGTCTAGTGGGCATGTTAGTATTTGGTTAAAAGTTGGACTTGATTTTGGAGCGGTTTTCTAACCTTAATGTTTTTATGATTCTAAATCTTGCCTTACAATCCATCCTCTCTGCTTTTTTAATGGATAAACCACTCTTCTTTGCCATTGATTAGAGAAATGTCAATGTATGACTCAATTCTCTTTTGCTACTGTTTTATTTTCTTAGCAATAACATTTGTCCTATTTGTTCACCACCTAGACTGTGATCTCTAAAGCAAGGACTTTCTTCTTTATTATTCTGTACAGATATGCTGACACAATCCAACCCAATCTTTACCGTTCATGACTGTTATTATAATACAGATAATAGTGCAGAAAAGTCAAGGAAAAATGAATTAAGCCTTCATTGATTGCAATAACAATAACAAAATACTTTCCTCTCTAAAAGATGTTGTTGTGCTTTGACAGCTACATTCATTAGGATTGACAGACTGGAGTTGCATGGTAACTTGTAGTAACAGGGAGGTATCTTTAATAAAGTAGGGGAAAAAGGCCATCATCTAGAAATTTAGGGCCATCTTAAAATTGGATTCTGTGAGTGTATGCCTCAAGAATAGATAAAGCAATTGTTCCCATGGCTGCATGAACTTCACACTGCCAATGTGCCTGCCTGTATCGCTTCTTGTCCAGAACCTGGTTCTGTGATGCCTCATTGTCATGTGCTGTGCTGTGACAGTCAGTCAGAGCCCCTTCTCCTGACTTTCTGGTTGTGCCAGGCCTAATATTTTCCTCGTATTTTGTGTTTGTCAGGATGTGATACCATATTCAAGCAAAACTTACTGAGCTCTTGGACTTCATCAATTAAGATGCATTGAAGCCTCTTGCAAATGTGAACTGGTACTGGAAATTGTTTGTATCATAATTTTGAAGACAAGTTTGTAAACTAATTTCTGGCATATTATGACAAACAAATGTCATCAGACTGCTTCCCCCATATCTGCCAATTTGCCACATTTCAAAGTGGAGTTGATTATATGTGGTGAAAAATCAGGCTTACAGGAAAATGGAGCCCTCTGTTAAATCCTGATCATCACCTGTCCTACCAGCTGAATTCACTGTTTGCTTGTCTCTTGTCAGTGTTGTGACTGATAGTCATTTGTGTGTTTTCAGAGATGGTTCACAAGAAAAATCTGCTCCAAATCTGCTAAAAGGAATATCCCAATTTTCAAGACTATGCCAGTGAAAGGTGATTGCTGTTTGTAGGGAGTGATTGGTAGGATTGCATCTTTATGGGATGCTAAAATACATGAACTAGAGAAGGAGGTTCCCAGATTCATGCTGGCAGTGGGAGCAGGGCCAGCTCCTCGCTCTCTTGGGGCACAGGAGGGAAGGGCAGAGTCCCCCGTGCTGCTCCAGCCCAGCTATCACTGGCACTGTTGGCAGGTGGAGAGAAGAAGGGATTCTGCCTTTGCACGGGCAAGGTCATTCTTTCTGCTTGTGCCACAGCTAAAAGGGGTATTTGCTGATTGCTGAGCTTAGAAAATTTGGGGTTAGTTTGAAGTGATATTTGTAAAGTCTCTAAAATGCACTTGCTCGTAAGTGAGCATCGCCTTGCAGGAGCCTGTCAGTCCAGTCATTCTTGCTATAAAATCCCCAGGAAGAAAAAGTGCAGACCTTCACATGAAGTCCTTACTCCTTGGATTAGGGTTGTTCTGCAGTTCTGCTCTGCTGGATTTTATTACTGAATTAAGCCCATTATTCCAGGGTGGTCATGTCAGTCCAGGTGTGGCTTTGCACCTTACTTTTAAAAGTTCTTGAAAGAGAGGGAGAAAAAATGATGATTTTAAATTTCTTTAACAAAATGTGCGTGTTAATACTTTAATAGTTCATCTGCTGCTTGAATTTCATTGTTTTTGGTGACCTACTGGCCATAGTGTCATGTGAACCCTGACTTTTGCTTCTGAAAAGAAAGAAAATATGTCTTTTAGGTCAAAACTATGACTTCAAGATATTGAAAGCCTTAAGCAAGGGTTTATTTAAATTTATCAAATGAGTCAATCCATTGTAATTCTTGCCTCATTTCAACCCTCAGGAAAAATAATGCAATTATTAAAATTAGTGCAGTTTGTAAGCAAAGCAGTTGTATCTTCATAAGCCTTAAGCTTGAGCTGTTTGAGTGCTTGAAGGAAAACAACCTTTAGAAGAAATCCAATATATAGACAAGTAGTCAATGCAGGAAAGTAAAGATACTTTGCAGCTGTGTGAGAAGTTCGGATTGTTTTTCCAGATAGCATCAAATTAAATAGCTGAATGTTGAGAGATCTTGTGGTGTTTTCGGAAGATGTGATGTTGTTCAAAGCACTTTCACTGAGGTCTAGTTTATTTAAATAAAAACTGTTTAAATAATTTCTTGACAAGGCTATTTTGGCAGCATTACAGCGACTGATGAAACATTTTACATAGCAGTTTATTAATAAAGTCAGGGATTTTTTTCTCTGTCACTCTGAGATTTGCTATATGTGTGTTTCTGGATAAACTAGTGACACAAATATTTTGTGACACTGGAGTAATATTCCAGTCATATGCCATCATAGTCACCTTGACACTCTCTGACATGCTGGAAGGATGATGTAATTATTAGAAGGCTGAATCAATAAATGCTGACAGCATTAGCTCTTAAGATGAAGAATATGAACATTAATGAAGTCTAGATTTAAAAAAAAAATCTTTAAGAACTGTTTCATCCTGCAAGTTTTAGTTTTTAGAAAGATTAAATTTAAATTTTTAATTTTGATGTGAATAGTGAATTTCCTGAAATATACCATCTGCTTTCTCAGCACATGTATACATTAAGCTTATCATTTTCTCCCTGTAACTGTAATTTTGCTATTTTTAGATTTTATAATGAAGGTCTTGGTAGAGATTTCTCCTTGTTATCTACTGATTTGCATTTATCACTGAACATGTAATATCACAGGCACTAGTGACCACCCAGTAGTCATAATTCACTCAAACAGGCAGCTTTGAGATAACCTTTGCTTAAGAAGGGCAAAGATGTAATGAACTCTTTAAAAAACCCTCAGTCATAATCTGCCAAGTGTTCAACCAAATAAACTGGAATGTGCTTTAGCTGCAATTTTCCCTGAGACTATCAAAGAGGTGTGTGCTAGCTTCTGATGAAAGTTTGGGTAAAGATTTAGCATTAGTATGGAATTCAGATTTGCTCTGAAGAATTTATGAGATATATGTGATAATCTAAAGGACTTTTGCTTATCATGGGACAAATAAATTTCTATTTGTTCTCCACTTAAATATGCTGAGCAGGATATGTAAAATTCAGTAACATTCTCTATCCTGGAAACATTTACGAGGAATTTAGCTACTGATTTTTTTATTGTTTGTTTTAAAACCAGGAAAGTTTAGGGTTTTATTCTGTGCTTTACTCCTAGCTGGATCTCCTCAGCCTGTTTCTGAGCATCCTTCCATTAGGGAATTCATTTTTGCTGTGTATAGCTTGGGGACCTTACCTGTCTGGCTCAGGCATTCACACACAACCATGCCTTCAGGTGCCCTGTTTTCCAAGGACTGACTGAAATGCAAAGTACTTCTGGAGATGCAATTTCTGATGCTCGCTGCTGTTCATCCAGAGGAGTTTTGAAAGACATCTGTCATATTCAGTTATGGCAGGGTGTTGTGGTGAGCACTTTACACAGAAAAGGCCCCTAGATTCAGGAAGCTCCTAGGGGTGGTACAGATTGGCTCATGGGGACTGAGGGACTTTGTAAACTAGAATATTCACTACACAGGATTTTGATTTAATAGCATATGAAGCATTTTAAATTTAATTGATTTGGATGTTCCCTAGAAATCTAGATTTTAAGGTCTAAGCTCTCATCATATGAGATATATAAGGTTTGTTAGAAGTCTGCAATAGTCCATGAGAAAAAAGCTGTCTACTTCAAGTATGTTATGAGAATATTAAAAGTTTAATACAAAGAAGTCGGTGGCATAGTATCTCCTGCCCAAAGCAGATTACTTCCATCTTGTAAATCTGTGATCATAGAATCATCGTGTGGCCTGGTGTGGAATGGACCCTAAAGATCCAACTGCTCCTGCCATGGGCAGGGACACCTTCCATAGACCTAATTGCTCCAAGCCCCATCCACCCTGGCCTTGGACATTTCCAGGAATGGGGCATCCACAACTTCTCTGGGCAGCCTGTTCCAGTGTCTCACCACTCTCACAGCAAAGAATTACTTCCTAATGTCTAAACTAAACCTACTCTCAGTTTGAAGCCATTCACCCTTGTCTTGTCATTACATGCTCTTGTAAATATTCTCTCTCCCTCTTTCTAGTAGGCTCCCTTCAGGTATCGGAAGGCCTCCATAAGAACTCCCTGGAGCCTTCTCTTCTCCAGGCTGCACATCTCCAATTCTCTCAGCATGACTTCACAGGAGAAGTGCTCCAGCCCTCTGACCATTATTCGTGTCCCTCCTCAGGACTTGGTCCGACAGGTCCGTGTCCTTCCTGTGCTGAGAGCCCCCAGGCTGGATGCAGCACTGCAGATGGGGTCTCAGTGGAGCAGAGGGGCAGAATCCCCTCCCTTGCCCCGCTGCCCACACTGCTGGGGATGCAGTCCAGGGCATGTTTGCCTTTCTGGGCTGCAAGTGCACATTGCTGGTAGTGTCCAGCTTTTCTCCCTCCAGCCCCGCCAAGTGCTTCTTGGCAGGGCTGCTCTCCGTCTGTTCGTGCCCAGCCTGTACTGATACTGGAGGCTGATTAATTACTTTAGTTAATATCCAAAGCATAAACTTACAAATCAGTCAGAAGGAATGGACTGTGGTGCTTGTCCTTTAAGTAAAATGCTAACAAAAGTCTGGGTAAGAGCCCTGCCTGTCCCTTCCCCACAGATGACGCGAGGTCAGCCTACAACTGGTTAATTTTCTTTGGCTGGTGACACGTGGAGCTTTAATGTCCTAAGGTGGACACACGTCCCATGCCATGGGCTGACCGACCTCCACCGTGTGAGAGGAGCCAAGACTCCTCACTCATGCAGGCACGTCCACATTGTCTATGCCTGGGGCTGAGTCCCACCCTGGCGTTTCTCCTTCAGAGACTCAGGGTATTGTCTGGTTTTGGTAACAAACAGCTTCGTAGTTCAGCTTTGGGAATAGCTAAAGTGCAGTGCAGCTCCAGTGTCCTTTAAACATAGCTTTGAAATTACAACATTTTTTATTTAATAAATGAATTTATTTAAGTGAAATTGTATTTAATGTCACACTATTGGCACAGGGGGAGAAAACGGAGGAAAGGTTACTGTTAACACAATCTGGTTTTATGCTGGCTGTGGAATTTGTGCTCTGAAGTACTTTCTAAAAAGATGGTGTAGAAGAGTTTTGCCAGGACAAGTGGCTTTTCATGCATTGTTTTATTGACTCACATTTGATGCTTTCTCGTGTATTTAAAGGCTGAATTCCAGTCTCTAGGGAATGACTCAAAGCATTTAATTTTGAACTGAGTTCATTTGCAATTTCCAACAGAGGCATCTGCTGACCAGTTATGAGAGGGTCTTGGTTCTTCAGCACTACTAATTGTAATCTTGTGGCATGCTTTATTTTGAGTCTCCTGTGGTTATACTCGATCTTTTATTATAAATGAAATATAAATATCTTCAGAAACAATGCCAATAATTTTCAAAATCCCACCCAAATATGAAAACATGTTTATGACTCACTCAAGTAGTGTTCACTTTCATGAATCATAATCTAATAAAAATAACTAAAGATTCTGTTTTGTGTTTATTTTCATTGTCTTTTTTAATTCAAAAAAATTTCCTCCTTATTTTACTAGTAAAGGAAAATGTATTGTATTCCTACTACTTTATTTGCACACCCTCACCTCCCCCCAAAAAAACCCATCTTAAAGACAAGTGCTTGCACCAGAGGAAAAAAAAACCGTGAACCATGGAGTGGTTAAAAATGGGATATAGTCAAGAGGATATTTTCAGGGAAAATAATCTTACGCATGGTGTTTTATGGGTTACATAAACCACGTGAACAAGAAACCTTGTTAATGTGAATAAAAATAATTGTCATTATATTGAATTATATTATTGTTATTAAATTAAAACTGAATTAATTAAACTTAGTAATAATTCTAAACACAAGGGAACTTGCACTTTAAATCCCCATCCATCTTATTTGCAGTTTGTGTCTTGAAGTGTTTGGTTGTTTTGGTTTTTTTCAAATGCAGTCTTGCAGTTTTCAGAATAACAAAGTGAGAAGTTGTCAATCTAATTAGAGCAGGCATTCAAGAAGTAGTAGGAAGATATAAGTAGTTTAAAAATTATTCTAATACAAGGGAAAATAGCTTAGAGTCTTCATAAGAAGATTTTGTATTTTTGTGCCCTGAAGACAAATAATAAATTTGAAGGGTTTCAGGAAACCAGTGTAATGAAATGACCTTTTAGGATAAACAGAAGGAGTTTGGAAAACAATATGTGATCATACTACAGCTAGATTGCTATTAAAGCACTGCTTCATCACTCCACATTGTAGAGACACACATGCAACAGGAAAGGTACTTGCAGCAGGAGTTATTTAAACAAGGCAGACAACATTAAGTTGCACCACTGTTAGTCAATGCTAGCCTGGCTTTGTGGCTGAAGCCATGCTTCCTACTCATATAAAGTACAAGAGAAACAGTAAATAATCTTTTGATATCCAGGTAATCCTTATTTTTAGCAGCATGATCTAAATACTACCTTTTTCTATATGAACCTTTATACAAGTCTGGTAAACTGTGACATTTTTAGTGTAATTTGAGCTGTGCTTTGGAAAAAATAAATGAGTGACTAGATTTTAAAAGTAGATTTCTGACATTAACAGAAAATCTGGAAACAGGGCTGCTTGTAGGTAATTTTCTATTTTTTAAGAGAATGAAAATAATTAAGATAACTTTAGGCCTTGGTCATAATTTAAGCATGATGTTGGTTTCAGCAGGCCCTGCAGTTTGGGGTGGTTAGGCCTATTTTAGCACATGATCCCTGTGGTGTCAGGGAACCATCCCCAGGAGGGAACCTTTCAGTTTGGCTCTGGTCCCTGGTGCTGCAGGAGCCGTGAAAATGATGCTGTAACTTCGATGTGTGTGGATTTAAGCTCCATCTTAAAGCTGGTTATAGTCGTTTATCTCCTAATTCCTATTGCAAAATTGTTTCAATGCTTCATTTGCCTAGTGATTAAAAAGGATCTAAATTTGAATAAATTTATTCAAGTCCAGTTTCAACCCTTTGTTCTTACACCATGGTTGTCTTTTGGCTTAAACAGCTCCTTTACAACCCCGTGATATTTAGTGATAGCAGTCATCCTCTCTCTAAACAAGACAAGCTCTTTCTGTCTCCTTTTGTGATATGTTTTACATTCTTCTCATCATCCTAGAAGTCCTTCTCTGCAGTTGGTCCAGCCCAAGTTAATCTTTTTTGAACACAAGCGTTCATAATTACACACAATAATTGAAGTGATGTCTTAGCAGTACTTTACCAGCACCGTACTAATACTTCACCCATGGTTACCAGAAATAATTGAGCTGATGAATTCTAGGGCAGTGTTTGTCTTTTTTCACACTGGTAGCTTATTGTCAAACAGTGATTGACTAATGTGAACTGAGGTTTCTCCTCCTCAGTCATTTCTAGCTTGTAGCTGAAAGTATTCTTGTTATTATCTAAAGTGCATGACCTTACATGTTCTACAAGAAGTAAAGAATCCACTTTGTGTACTTCTTTTCGCAGTCATTAATCATACTCTGTTTAAAAATGTGCCTAATTTCTAATTTTAATGTTTCTCCTTTGAACTTCCAGCTGTTTCTTGCTGTGTCTTTAGCAGTGTATCTGAAAGTCCTTTATTAGGGGATATTCTCTTTACATTACGGCACCTTAACTACTGAAATCAAATCACTTTTAAATTTTGAGAAGTAATTTATAGCCTATAGATATTGAACACTAAATTTTTAGTGTAAGGAATAATTTTTATATCTAAGCAGATATAAAGGTATAAGGGAGATTAGCTTTTTTTTTCCAGTCTCTGGCAATTTTGAGCTTCCTTCTAAAACTGTGAACCCCAGCAATATGTGCTCTCGTAGCCTCAGTTCATAGAATCATAGAATGATTTGGATTGGAAGGAACATTAAAGATCAGCTGGTTCCAAACCCCTGCTATGGGCAGGGACACCGTCCACTAGACAAGATTGTTCAAAGCCCATCCATGGCCTTGAACACTTTGAGGGATGGGGCAGCCACAGCTTCTCTGGACAACCTGTTTTAGTGTGTCACCACCCTCACAGCAAAGAATTTTTTCCTGATATCTAATGGAAACCTACTCTCTTTCTGTTTGATGACATTCCCCCTTGTCCCTTCACTATATGCCCTTGTGAAAAAATTTCTCTCCATCTCTCTGTAGGCCCCTGTTAGGTATTGGAAGGCCACTATAAGGTCTCCCTGGAGCCCCTTTTTCAGGCTGAACAATCCTAATTGTGTTTCACGCCTCTAATTAATCATTTTTGTGGCAGTCCTCTGGACTCACTCCAGCAGGTCCACGTTCTTTTGTTGAGATCCCCAGATCTGGATGCAGCACTGCAGGTGGGGTCTCACCAGAGTGGAGCAGAGGGGCAGAATCACCTGCCTCGATGTGCTGCCCACATTCCTTTTGATGCAGCCCAGGATATGTTTGGCTTTCTGGGCTGCAAGTGCACTTTGCTGAGTCACGTCCAGCTTCTCATTCAGCAGCACCTGCAAAGTCTTTCTCCTCAGGGCTGCTGTCTATCCACTCTCCACCCTGCCTGTATTTGTGCTTGGAATTGCTCTGATGCAGATGCAGGACCTTGCACTTGATCTTGTTGAACATCATGAGGAACTTCATCCTCCATTTTCCTTAGGACCCATGGATGCGTTTCCACTTGTGTACGTTCAGGTTCCCTCGAGGGTCTCTAACCTGACTTTCTCCTGCAGCAAGTGGTTCTTTGTTCTGCCAATCCCTGCCTTTGCCTTCTGCCACTTAGGTCGTGTGGCTGGAGCTCTTACTAGTGAAGACCAAGGCTGTGGCACCGGTCCTGTAGCCATCTGTTGATTCACCAGAGTGACGGAGAGTGTCAGGTTGGCAAAGGGTGCCTCTGTCTCTCAGAAGAGAGTTGCCTGCTGGTATCACCTGCCAGCTTTTCTTACGGGCTCTGGTTGTTGCACAGGGAGCAAATGGGGCTGCCTTACTCAGTTCTAGCATCAATCCTGATGTGATGGGTTTTTCCTCTTCAGTACTGCAGAGCAGTGAAGTGGTTCTGCACGGGCACCTCAGGATTTAGGGCAAGAGTCTTCCTCCTGCAGGTCCTTGCTCTTGCAAGTTTCCTTGTTCCTACAGGACTGGATGGGCTTTGGGGGGAAATTGCTTTGCTGTTTTTAAGGTTGGCTCAGTTTACCAAATACTCTGTTTACCATGTTCCATGTGACTAACCTGACTCACAATTTGTTCCCACCTGGCCAATGTTTATATAATTAAAAAGTGTCACAGTTGGTGATTTCAGATCTTCCAGATTTCTGATGAAAATGCTGACTAACATTTCATGACAATACCCATGATAGTGCTATTTAGTGATGATTTACAAGGGACAGCTGGCCTAAGCAAGTCAAGTGCTTAATGCCATAAATGTATGTTTTGTTATTTTTTGGGACTACTTTTGAATATAGGGATATTGTATTTTTAAGTAAACTGCCTCAGGAAAGACTAAAAATGGTATTCTGAAATGAAATGAATCAAAGTTGAAAATTAAAATAAAAGTTCCAGAATATTCTGGATACAAAAGTATTATTTCAGTGAAAACAGATTCTATTATTTTTCTGCTCTGCTAATTAACAATGAAGAAGGGTAGTTACTATGTGAAATTCCATCAGTTCAACAAGAATTCACTTGATTAATACATGCAGAATAATACATGTTAGTCAAATACTGTTTTCCTCTGAGATGCCATTAAAAACTTGATCAAAGTTTAATTACAACATAGGCCAGTTATGTTTAGATGACACTGAAAACAACAAGCCCTTCAAATAATGGGAATGACACAAAAAGAAACAAAAATTGTCATGAGCCAAACTGGAATTCTGCAGATTTCAGCCAAATGGCTGAACAATATAGGGAAAGGTGCTCTTTTGGTGACTCATTTGTAATGAAATGACATTTTTCATTCTTTGTGGGTCATTGTAGTTCCAGAAGTCACCTGAGGATTTGAAAGGTTTGTACAGAAGCTCTTGGATTTTGTGAGCATAACACTCTGAGAAAATTGATGACAGAAAAAACTCTGACCACTATATGCTGGATTTTGTGAACCCTGGGGGTTTGCCTATTACCTGTTTAATATTTGCTTAGCTCCACTTCTTCTGAAGAAGGAAGGTGAAGATAGCTCTGTTCTGCAGTCCTGTAATGAGGACTGTCATCTGAGAGCTACTTGAGGAGAGAGATGGAAGGAATGGGTTGCAGAGAAAATCCGAACAGGGATGTTTGAGGTCTACAGACAGTGTGGAAGCAGAGTAGAAAGAATGGGACGGTGGAGAGGTGGAGAGATTGAGGGGAAGGATGTTTGCTGAAGCAATGGGAGTGAGGGAGAAGTAAGCATGAGACCAGAGTAATTACCTGTTCAAATGAAGCTGTTTAAAATCAAAATGTGAAAAATTAACCCAAGAACTCAGATGTTGAGTTTGGTTTGAGTTTTTACAAAGCACATTAAAAGTTTGTAAGTCAGCCTTCAATTCATAGTCAACACTCCTGGAATGTACTGCAATATGTGGCATAGCTGCATTTTTTAATTGAATGTAACACAATCCATTGGTGGCCCTTCAGAAAGGAGTGAAGAACAGGATGTTCTTTCTTTGAGTAGTTATAAGGAAGAACCGCATGACCACGCACATCAGAGCTCAGTAAAGCTCCATGGGAAAAGCGTAAGCTTCAAAGCTAAAGTACTGCTATTCCTGCTTAGACCATCTGACCAAAGAAAGGCTTTCCTTCAGGAAATATCCTCTGGACAGAAGTCTCAGAAGCTCTAAAATAAGATTTTCTATGATATACTGGATTTTAAGATGTATTTTATGCACAAAAAATAAGTACTGATGGAACAACAGGAGTTCCAGGAAGGAAGCTGTGATCAAACTGGTATATTCGGTAGCAGAGATCCAATTCTAACAGGATAAAGAGATGATACTGTACTAGCTGATCCATTTTTCCTGTAAGAAGACCTGTACTGATGTGGAGCACACTTACATCTACAACCGTACTTGTACAGATGTAGTCGTTTAGCTATTACTTTCTTGTCCAAATGCTCTGAGACATTTCAGGCTCAGCTTTGAGTATAGCCATGCATTCATTTTTTACGAATAAAACATCACATTAAAATGATCCCCTTCAGCAGCAAAGATTTGTCTTGAAGGTTATTTTCAACTTTTCTGTACTAATATAGCATCTTTTCTTACCTTCACACTTTCAAAGCAGACTAGAGAGCACCAAAACCAACCTGCCTCACCCATTACTGTTCAGAGATCTATCATGACCTCTCTTCAATTCAGTCTTTTTGTTAGTAATATTCGTCTTTGACCAATTTTCCAGTAAATCTTACCTTTTTTCCTACTTCCAAAGTAAATTAAATTTACTGAGGTAGCTATACTTAATGACATGTTTCTCCTGAAGTAATCCACACGTTGCACATCTCTGAAAATTGCCATTTGCACAGAGTGAGTAGAATTAGTTATAAAAAGATTTAAAAATTCTGAATGCCACATCTGCAGTGAATATTGGGAATTTCTTTCAGCTCACAGACTGTTATCTCTATCAAGAGTCTTTCTTTGATGGTACAATAAAAGGTGCCTGCTAGCAAGAAAAATATTTCTTTCCTTCATTTTCTTGGAAATAGCTGTATTGTAGGGCTAACTATGGGGATCACAATCTGTTTGTTGCATATATTAAGTTTTTGTTCTCTGTAATCCTTATTATCACAGAATTCTTGAAAACTGAATGGGACATAAGTTATAGGTAGCTTTCTCTGGAGCCCATCGCAAGCACCCATTTCTCCATGTTGTTTATAAAAGGACTGTAATCATTTGCTGTGTGAGGACTGCCTCATTATGCATCTAAAGTTCAAGTGGTCTGGACCATTCCCGTGGGAGTTATCAGGGGCTCAAGTGTTTACTCAGTTTTTATGTAAGTTTTACCATTTTTTATGTTCGTATCAGTAGCTGACGTAAACCAAAATTAGCTGAAAGCTAATTTGTAGTGCTCACAGGAGTCTAATTATTCCGACAAGTGATTTCAGCATAACCAAAATTAACTATCTTAAGATAGCTAGTTCAAGTGGTATAAGTTGTTGATATGGGTTGGACAGATCTGTGCTTATGTCACGCAGTGTGAGGGTCTGTGTGTTTGTGTGTGATAAAATGCTTTATTTCCTTAATTTGCTATTTTAAAGTGTCTCTTAAATGTATCATTTAAGAATGAACAAGGCAAAAGGAAGCATTCAAAAGCCGGAAGGTCATACTGTGTGTTTTGGTCCTTCCATCATTCCTATTTCTCTATGGCTATCTCTTTGAAGCTTAGATGTAATTTCCAAAGAGCTATCTGTACTTCATACTACACTGCATAGAGCTGTGTAAGGAATAATAAAACTGTGTGTAGCACACCAGAAAAATAGTAAACCCATACACAGTGTTGGCAGCCCTGGAACTTTTGACGTATTGCCAGGACAACCTGCAGCTCCAGTTGTGCAGTGCTCGTATTTCAATGCATTTAAATGAAAAATAGGTGGAAAACTAATTATGGAAGTTATTTCAAAGTGAAGTATGGTGATTTGCTGAGATAAATTGCAAACTAAAGACCAGGCAGTTTTATAAGTGTAGAGTACATAAATTCATTACAGCGACAATTACTGATCACAAATGTTCTATTATGAATATTTTTTGAGAAAGCAGGACACAGGCATTCCCCACTCTTCCATGTCTTTGTGAACTTGTAGACATGAAGCTTCTTCCCAGGTGGCCACCATGGTGCTGTCTTCAGCCTCCCTCTGGAACAGCTCTGTCACCATTTGGGTTCACTTGTATGACATGGCTTCAATCTACCCAAGAAGCAGTTTGAGCAATACAATATCCTTCCTCAATGATGATTTGGCCACTGCACTAAATAATACTGTTAGTCAGCTTTAGGATGCTGCATTCTTCCAAATCAAACTATCTGGCATGTTTGGCCCATAGCTGTAGATCAACTGGAAACTCCCTAATCTACGCAGATTTGGCAACCATTTATTTACCAGAAATATCCTTTTATATACTAGTTTCAATGACCAACAGGATACAGAAGCACTAACTCCATTTATAAATCAATAGATGCCTTCCAGGAAAAACATCAGTGCCAAGTTAGAGAACATGGTGTCTTGAGGTGATTCTATGACAATACTGTATTCCCCATCGCCTGCTTGATCTCTAGAATGCAGTTTGTACCTTTAAACTGCAAAGGAAGAGAGAAGCCAGGGGAATTCTTCAGAGCGGCTTGCTTGACCTTGCAGTTAGATGTTTACACACTTTTTCTTCTCCAGGCTGGCAGTTTCTGTCAGTTAGGAGGGGAGAGGAGAGAGCTTTCTCCCTAGCTCTTCGGCTTTCAGCAGGAAAGGACTGTGATGTACCCCAGTGGCTTCTGTTCCTTTTTGGACTGTTTTCAGCTTGCTTCTTCGTCCAAGACCAGCTTATCATATCCGGGACGCTCGGCAGGACTCTCCAGGGAGGGGGCCCCTGGACCCTGCCTGGCTTAGGACTGCAGGAGCAGCTAAGTTTTACAGGCAGAAGGGACTATATAAAATCCACCAGTCTCCTCCTTCTGGACGGGAGGGGATTTCAATATCCTTTTCTGCCCTGTGCCTGTGGGGGTACGCTGTTTGTTAAATAAACAGGTTTTTTTCACTTTCATTTGAGAAATTATTTCCTGAACCCGTGGGGGGAGGGGCTGCCAAGACCTTCTTGCCTGGCAGGCAGGAGAGAGACACACCCTTTTCGGGTTGTTTCGTCCTAAGTTTGTGTCCAGACTCGCACACATGGAAATGTGGAGAAGGACTGATATTTGTGAGAGCTGATGTTACAGTGTGAAACAGCAAAGTTACAGCTCTAAAATATCTGGAAGTCCCAGAAGGAAACACCTCAATTAGCATGCATAGCAGGGCTAAGATTAATGTAAATTAGGAAACCTTTTCATTTTCTGAGCTGCTAATCTGCCTTGAACAAGAAAAAATGTGTTGGAGACCTTGAGATGGAAAGTTAAATTTTCTACCTTAGCGAAACACACACTTGGTTCATTATTGCAAAACAATAATGAAGGGGGAAGCTTCCCAGTGGAGCTGCAGCTCTTCAAGGTATTTTTCTTTTTAACGGCAGATTAGCACGTCAAAAAGCAGAGCCATGTTTTATCTTTACATTTTTAGCCTTCTCTTTATAATGGGACTGCAGCTCCCTAGTGTAAGTCCCTTGGGTGTTACTTTGACTTAGCGTATTTTTTAAACCCTTTTTAAAACCACAATAAAACCTTGGAACATTTATCTTACTACAGCCACAGTGGGGGGCATCAGCTGGGAGAGGCAGGCTTTCAGCTAAGTGTTCATTCATGGAACTGAAGCAAGCAAGGTTTAAGATTAAATTTGAGAATCTACTTGATGCAACAGGAGCACCTGGGATACTCTGCTCACACTCACACCCCACATCTGGAGTCCAAATATTTTTCCCATTTCCATCCCAAATTCTAAAATGCAACTCAGACCTTCTTACACATGGTCTTTAGTTTGGTGATGTCCTCATATTTCCATAGATCTGGATAAAGCTTTATTCTTTTCAGCAAAACCATGAGCTCATTTGGAAATCATGTAGTAGAGGGCTCCTGCACCGTATTTCTGTAGCACACTTAATTTTCATGCACATTGTTACATTGCCTGCTATCACATGAACATGCATTAGGCTTCAGATGTGAATATTGTTTTCTGTTTTAATTTTGTTTTCCTTAAGTGCATAGGACACCAAGCACACCAGGGGCTGCAGCTCCACCAGGTGTGTGGAGCAGTGTGTGCCATTCTGGGGGACACAGCCCTGCCTCTGGGCCAACCCAACAGCAGTTTCGTGGCAGCACCCCCAGGAATATATTTTAAGATCCTATATTGAACATGAAATGACTGCAGAAGATCAGCATTTACCATTTAGTGATAAAGTGCTCTTCTGAGGACACAGACTTCCATAACTGCAGTCTTTTTCCCCAGGAGTTTAGGTTAACATTGACTGATAATTTATAAGGAGGTTACTGTTCTTGGTAGCTTGCTTTTATTTGCTTTTCTTATATCTGATCTGGAAGTGCTTTTGGATGTTGAGGATTGATTATGTTTTGTCTAGTAGTAAGTTTCAGGCAATGGAATGAAATGCAGCATTTCTTTCTTTGCATTCTTGTGACTCTTGACTGACTGTATGTGTTGTCAGATAGAAACAAAACTGCAGTGTTACACTTTTCTGTCTGTGGTATTTATGTCTTAATATGTACCATATGGCAGGGGGCAATGCACCAGATTTTTTTCGTGGGCAATTTTTTTATCACTAGAGTAAAAGTGGTAATGTGGGAATGAATTAGTAAAATAATTTACTTTCCTCCTTGCTGGCTGTGATTATTTTTGCTTCTTTTGGTGTGTAAAGCTTTGCGTTTAGGTTTTGTTTCCTGAAAACTTTTGCTGCTGTTCATGTTTGTTAGCTTGCAATACATTTTTTGAGGAGTTTTCTTCTTATGGGTGCCATTCTGCCTTCAGTGGACAGAAATTCAGCCTGCTGACTATGCTGCCCTTCCCTTTGTAATACTCTCAACATTATGGCCCATTGCTGACCAGTGGAGGAGAGGTATTATGCAATTGCAAAGAAATGGATCATTGTACTATTTAAGGAGGAAAAGTAAATTTCTGCACATTTTACAAGGGAAAGGGAACCACTGCCAGACTTTCTGTTTTGTCCCATAAATTGTAAAATGAGATGCTCAAGTAATTGTAAAAAGAGATGTTAAAGATGCATAGAGAATTAAAGCAACTTTTTGTGTGTTAGTGGAAAAGGAATTTTTTTTTTTTTTTGCCAAAAATACGACAGAAGTCTGCAAATCACAGCTGGTATTTCTGTTTTGGTGATGAAAGAAAGCACGAGCAATGTGTAACAGGGAAACACTTTGATTTTCAGACTCCAGCTTTATTGAGTACCTGAATATCAAAACTTCTGCCTCTGTTGCCCTTGTGCATTTCTCTGGTGACAGTGAGGTGAGACTGACTGAGCTCACCCTGTTGGGGGGCACTCAGGTGCTGGTGAGGGACGAGGTCTCAGCCAGGCTGGCTGTCCCTTCTAAGCTCCCACATCCTGCTGCTGGTACAGAGCACACAATCGCCCTCACAGGAATGCTTTAGCCACACCTAATGCCTTGTCATCCCTTCCAGCCTGCCAGCCACAACATCCCCAGTTTGGTGCTCTTATGCTATAAAAGCTATCAATGTCATAGATTGGTGGCTACAGAGGAGGCACATCTGACGGCTTTTGTCCTGATACATCAGAATATCTGTGGAGCATACAGGTGATGTATGGGACTGTGCTTCCTTCCACCACTAATTTGATCTGGACAGAGATACTGGTGGATTTCAGCCAGCAGCATTGAATTTCTGCATAGTTTCAAAAAAAGAACTCCCGGAGATTGACAATTGTAATCGAAATTCCTCCATTCAATCCATAGTACCATTTTTGCAGCCCCACTTCTCCTTTACCTCTCCCACCAACTTGGTCAGTGATTTCTCTGCTTTCTTCACTCCTTTGCAGAGACTGAGAGTGGCCATCGTGCCCATTATGTAGCTTTATGGTTCTAGTTTTTATATTTAACAATTCTGAGTAATTTGTAGCAAACCAGCACTATTGTGTCACTGGTGTCATTTGATGAAAAAAGGCAAACATCCTGACTCTTGATCAGAGTGCTACAGACACTGTAAGTACAAATGGCACATGTGTTAGTGGTTGGCCATGTGTAAATGTATGAAGGTAAAACCCTGGTCCGTCATTACCCCAGCTGGCTTTTCCCTCACAGATGCATGTCTCCTGCCTCCATGCCATCTTTCCTGAGCAGACAGGCTATTGTGAGGCTCAGCTGTCCCAAAAGTCTCCCAGAGACTGTGGGACTAGCTGTGCCACAGGTCACTTCAGTGTCCCAGCAAGGGCACCTGAGGCTGTAGGAGGCCTTACATAGGTCACCCTAATGCAGGTATTGCTGAGGCTGCTGTAAGCCCAGCTGTAGGAACGGGAATCATGAGACCTGGAGCACCTCCAGGACTGCTCCTCTGCATGGAAAGTGCCTATTGTCTCCGGCTCTGTGGAGATGTTGTAGTTGATCCTGCTGAGGGACAAACCATGGCTTCTGTACATATTATAGTTTTACACCAGACTCCAACTATAGTGAGCCACTTGCTCACTTTCCAACCCCCTCCCCACCCATGGGACGGGGAAGAGAATCAGAAAAAGATAAAACTCATGGGTTGAGATCAGAACAGTTTAATAATTGAAATAAAGTAAAATATAATAATAATGAAAATGAAAAAGGGAGAGAGGAATAAATCCCAAGGCGAAAAAACCAATTGGTGCCCAATACAATTGCTCACCACCCGCAGACCAATGCCTCTCCCATCCCTGAGCAGAAATTGGAAACTTCTGGCCAAGTCCCCGCAGTTTATAGACAGGGCATGACATCCTATGGTATGGAACATCCCTTTGTCCAGCTCGGGTCAGCTGTCCTGGCCACGCTCTCTCCCGATTTCTTGTGCACCTGCTCCCTGGTAGAGCATGAGACACTGAAAAGGACTTAGGGGTCAGCACTACTGAGCAACAACTGAGCAACAACTGAGCAACAACTAAAAAAATCAGTGTGTTATCAATGTTATACTAAATCCAAAACACAGCACTAGAAAGAAAACCAACTCTATCCCAGCTAACCCAGACAACACAATATGGTTTCACGTTGACTTTCAGATCGTCTGAGATAAGGAATTGGGGAATAAAACAGGATAACTTCCATAACAACGTCTCTCCAAAACAGGAAGAGATGTCTGCAAATGATAAATACTCCATCTGGAAAGATTTATATGGAAGTCCCTCTGGTTTCATTATATAGTTATCATTATTGATTGGTTTGACTGACTTAATTTACCTTGGAGGAAACTATCAATTTTAAAGCATCAGAGTTCACCAATAATGTTGATAACAGAGATCTAAAGAGTAATTAGGGACAATGCAAGTGCAAACAAGATATGAGGTGCTGAGTGGGTCCTGTGGTGACTGAGGCAGTGACAGCAATGTGGGCAAATGCAAAGCATGGCTGCGGGTGAAGGATCAAAATAGAGGAAATGTGTTACAAGGCAGACTGCTGCCAGAAACCATTAAGTTCATTTAAAATAAATTAAAGAGAGACTTAGGCTTTTGTAGGTAAAGCCATTATCCCAATTAGTCATTCTAGGCTATAGAAGAGCAAACAGGATACCAGGAGGTGTTACCAGCAACCATATAGACAAGAAGGGATGTTGTCACTGCAAACCACTCAGACCAGCACAGCTGAGTCAGGAGTGAAGATTGGTTTATTTTAAAAAAACAAACCTTTGGAAGCTACTGCCTTCGAAAGGATGCTTTATAGATCCAATCAGGATGTATGTGTTTCTAGATGAGTGTTGGGCAGTTAGTTTTTTACCGAGCTATGTAGTGATTTTCTAGTTCTTGCACAGCAATGTTTCGTTTGATGGTCCTTGCTCTGGTCAACAGGGAGGTTTGGTTGGTTCATAGCTCTGTTTAAGTGAGCATGTCAGGATGGTCTTGTCAGTTAAGACTGCTGCTTCACAGTTTCACCTCTACTAAAGCAAATTTGGGGCAATTCCAGGGGCTCCAGTGTTGCTTTGGTGAATTGTCGCTGCTGTAAGGAGAAGGATGTGGTTACTGCTGGCTCTGAGGATGAGTGTGGTGGGAGCAGATATCTAGTGTGATAACAAGGTGTCCCTTTGTCACATTTGTCACTGGTATAAGCCCTATCAAGCAGAGTGTCTGATGTTTGGCTGCTGAGACACAGATTTACGTTTGTGAAGTGGAAAGATTCAGAACAATGCAATATTTTTTTTTGAAGTTATGCAAGAGCTGCTTGTATGGAGGAGACACCAGTCAGATACAGTAACAATTTTAAAAAGTGGATGCAAACCAGGGAGAGTTGCTTTCCTTCAACAGAATAAACTGGAATTCAGTGCTAAAATAGAACCTATGAAAAGTACAGAATGAAGGTATGAGCCTAACAGGTCTATGAAAAAGTATCTATAAGCTGCTATTATAAAACATGCCGGGACTATTAGGAAAACACTTTAAATAGATTTTGGCTCAATCCTTTGGAAACAGATTTTTTTCTTCTTCTGTATTTCAACAACACAGTAACTTATTAGCATTTTCTATTTATATTACTGCTGATCCCTGTTTACTGTTACTAAATCTACTTGCTTTGGAGCACTTGGTGCCATGTTGCTCTCTATGGAGCACTTAGATTTCAGCAGTAAATTGTCTTTTCATCCCTTCTGACAATGGCCTGAAACCACCAACACGCTGCAGACCAGGGTCTCGCCACCCCATTCCCCTGACTCATGGAGCCAAATCACACATTACACAAGGGACTCATTCGCTGTCCTGGGAATTATGCTATAGAGAGGGGATATTCTCTTCCCCATGCTCCACAGTTTCTATATGTGTAGCTCCTGTTAGGTTTAATGAGACTGGTTCTCATAAATCCCTGCGATGAAATTATAACCCAACTGGGTTCTAACAAAAGGCTGCTCAAAAGTTTTGATTAACAATCTCTTTAAAGAAGAACATTAAAAGGGAGATTAAGCAAAAATATATCCTCTCTTTCAGAGCAAATTTTTAAAAAATCTGTTCATTAGTGGTTCATTCCTGCAAACCTGTGTTTCTAGTGAAGGGTAGAAACACAGTAAATATTCACAAAAGTGGATATAAAGCACTTCTCTTGTAAGCACCTAAAAGCCCTAAACGGAACTGTTTCATCTCTGAATCCCAATTTGAGAATGTAATTCAAATGCGAACTTGCAATAAATTATTGTTTTCAGAACTATACAGAAAATACATTTAAATTTCACATATGGGGAAAAAAGGTTATAAACCCCATGATTCTTATCTCAAGTGTGAGTCGCTTCAGCACAGTAGTACCCTCTGAAGAATCAGGTTGCTGTATTCAGGCTCTGGTTGTCTCCTGACCACAGAAGGACTTACGGATTTTAGTGACAGACTTTATTAGGATGTTATACACTTATCTGTTTTTTACCTAGTGGTCTTATTAACATGTGGATGATATTTTCCCCCCAGCATTGCAGATGGTGAAAGGATTTATTATTTAATAGTGAAGCAGTAGTAATAATAATAATAATGAAACAAACACTTGACTTCGAGAAAGATAATGGTAACATATTGCTGGGTGGAAGAATGCATCTGTCGGTTGCTGGTCTTTTCTTTCTTCATACTGTTTAATAATTTATCAAACCAACCTGACCCTTAATTGATCACAAGGGCTACCAAGTGCTTTAGCAGACTGTTACACTCTGTCAAATGAGATGTGTTTTTTCCTGTGAAGCAGAATGAAATCACCTCCCGAAAAATCAATAGGCAACAGTGTATTTTAGCTGAGTGGGTGCAGTTCACTTAGGGCCATATTCTGCACTTTACTCCCATTGAAAGGAACTTGCATGGATAATTTAGTTATCTTTAGCTGGCTACTTGCTTGGGTAGAAACTGTGTGGGCTCATAACTGTACATTTGTTTTCATGCTTTAGAAATTATAGTTACCAGCTCCAGATATTTCTTTACTCCCAATAGTCCTTTTTAACATAGATTATTGTTGTTTTCCTTAAATGTATTTAGGATTAAAAAAAAAAAAAAAAAGAAGAAGACAAAGGCCACCAAAAACAGGAAGCAATTTGATTTTCTTCCCATCACTAGTTCTAAAATTTTAAGACTTATATTGCAGGGTCCTAAAAAGGGTTCATAATTGTTTAAGGCTGCTGCTCAAATATTCTTCCAATAACTAAAACTAAGGCATTATTTCACTCTCTGTAGCATTCAATGAAAACATATATTTCATTTTTTACACATGTTTACAGGTAAGGCTCCAAAAGGTCCTTTAAACATCTGAAGGTACACAGGACAAAGGGAGGTTCCTCCCTCTGAAAATGTGGTCTGAAAGCTGCAGCTTCAGTGGCCGTAAATAGCACTTTATGTCTATATACATTCAGATTTTAACCTAAAATATTCCTTAAGGTCTCCACTTGGCTTTCTGTGGGTTCAGGTCTTGCCAGCCATCAGTCCAGCTGTGCTGCAGCCTCTGCTGCGCCTCAAATAATGTGGAGAGGCACACGGCTTCCCCTTAACTTGCAGGAGGACCTTGGTTCTGCAGCACTCCTGGAGACCTGTTCTACAGGGATTTTACTGAGAAACCAGGCTCCTCCTTAGTAGCCACAAAATTGTCACTTATCCAGCACTCCTGCGTCTGAGTGGTGTGGTCTCACATGTGACAGGAGAGTGGGGGCACCTCTCTGTATAACCAATCTTCAACTTCATAGAGAGGATGTACTTCTGGAGAGTAGAGACTGTGGGCATAAACTCCCTGCCAAAGTGATTGCTTTAACTGATAATAAAAAAAATGGCTACCAGCATCTTTCCGTTTTGAAAAAAATATTAATCATCCTACATTACCCCTCAGAACAAGTCCCTTGTGCTGCATGGGAAAAACAAGTTGCAAGCCCTGGTTTGGCCACTTCAGCATGGGATTCAGCACAGGAGGTGTTTTCAGGCACAGTCCCTTTTGCATCACTCCCTGCCTTGTAACACCAGACAGAACTGTGTTTACTCTGTGGATTTGTGGATCACCCTTTGAGATGCTAGAGCCTGGATGGAGAATGTAGGCCTCCAGCTCTGTTTCCCATGGGAAAAGATGGTTCCTAGGACTAGGTACTTTATTTTTACATAATGCAAAATCTAATTTGAAAATGTCTGTTTCCGACTTAAATTTATTATCTCCTAATCAGGAATTATTGCTTTCTCAAAGCTGCCAGAGTTATTTGGTTACTTAGAGCTTTTTCTTCTTGGAATTTCATCAATATTTAATGTTTGGCATTTTGCTGTCACTTACACATATCTTTGAAAATGGAAGCATGTAGCAGATAATCAGTTTAGAAGCAGCAAAGCCAAAATGTGGTCGTTCATTTACACCTGTATTTAACATTCACTCTGTCGTTTAATATCATACTCAATTCATGTAATAAATAGGAAATGGTATGCTACCTGCCATCTGGTTCATCACTGGAAATTCTGTTGAGCCTTATCCTTAATGAAGTGTTTACCAAGGACTTTGACATGCAGACGAGCTCCTTGTATGAAGTTCTGGTTTAGAAAGCTGTTTTTAAGGAGGATATGTCACATTGTAGTACAGAAAATTATGTAGTTTCATAACAGGGGGTGAAACTCAGAGCTATTGGAGATCCATGTTTCTCAGACTTAAAAAGCAGAGAATGATGTGACCCTTTCCTGCATTTATCTGTACCATTAGATGCTTCCCAAGCTCTATCAGTAGAAAAGATCATCTTTTGGCTTCCAGGGGCCCAAATGGGAGAATGGCTGCTATAATCTATGGTTCTCCCTTTTGGAGAAGCTGCACAACAAGGCGAAAGTAATAATGAGTTCAGGATAAACACTTGAATTTGGGCATTTGTGGACCACCTGAATCAGGGTTTTCACATCTTGCTCACCTTTGTGTATGCCATTTTATAAAAGAAGCAAAATATTTCCCTGCACTAGCTGTTACAGCCCCGCTAGTGGTTCTGATTAACAATAAAATAATTTTAAACATTTAAAGATTGAAGCTATGTATTTGTCATCTGACTTTACCTAAGCTTTTCCTTTCAGTATTTTTCTCTATCCCTGCCTTTCTTGTATTAATTTTATCCCTTGAAATCTACCTCTTCACATAGAAGTTCTTTGATTCAGTGACTACAGATAGTGTATTAAATAGAGCTGAGTACATTTTTTTAAAGTTTACAGAACAAAAACAGCTGCTGAGTTCTTTCTTGAGAGGGACTGAGACTGTCTAGTTCCTCTCCTAGCAGTGCTGTTGGCAGGTACAAAGCATGTCTGGGATTTGAATGGTTATAATGGTTACACTGATTATACTGAGACTCCTAAAGCCTCAGAAATTTTAGGGAATGGAGAATCTAGAAAGTGCAGATGTCTGAAACCTATCGTTATGATGAGTGCATGCTGTAAAAACCAAGGCAAAAGGAGTTCAGAGAAATGCTAACAGCTTCTTTTCTTGCAGCACGTTTTAAAGCTGTGGATGGGTACCTCTCGCAAAAGTTTGAACATATCAGTTTTCATTAAGTCACATGGAAACATTTGATTTTTTGCTAAAGTGTTAATAGAGTTTTATACGGGAAGATCTTAAAATCTTACCTTAAGATGATTAGTTTTGTAAACACTAGACTTGAATGTATATAGGTGCACAAGTCACCAGGGTGTGAAGGAGATACCTATAGACAATATTGACCTGAGCCACTCTGAAGCTGCCAGAGGTACATACAGGACAGTTTTGTCCTTAGAGCTGCTGTATAATCAAGCTTGTCTCATAGCCATTAAATTTTTTGCAGCAGAATGTTGTTTCACACTTGTCCTTTGATTTGCTATGTGGCAAACATGCAGTCTGAGAAGCAGCTTACCAGTTTGGAGAGGGGCTGGAGAAGAAGAAAGGATTTGCCTTTCATAACAAGGGACTGCAAAAAGACTGGAAGCAAAAGGATGAAATAACATTCTTTGCCCTTAATTTAGTGAGTTCTTAGTATCAACAGAATTTTCCTTTTTTTATTTTTGCATATTTATCATTTTTATGTTCACCTTTTCAACAGGAAACCTTGGAATTTAAGCATTAAAAAGTTTTTTAAAATTGGTGTCACTCACTGAAGTTTCAGTATTTGTTGTTAAATGTTCTGAAGGCTCTGAACTCCTAAATGGAGTTGATGTACTCAGTAAAGGTCCAGCAGATGAGGAGGGTTGTTTCTATTGTAAAAATTATGAAAATCAATTATTAATAAAATATAAAGATAACATGGTGATAAAATTATAAAACTGGGATTTTGAATGATTGCTATACTATTCATTGACGTTTTTCTGAAAAAAATTGAATGACTTTGTTTTTTTCGTTGTTTAGAATTTATTCTAGTAACTGCAAAATTGTTCTTTTTAAAACTGTAAATCAAAGGAAAAAGAAATCTGCCGCAGATGTTGAACGTGTTTGATGTATTAGACACATTTTTGCAGTATACTGCCTGAAACCTAGGGAATTCATTAACTCACAAGTTGCTGCCAAAGAGGGAAGCAGTCACATTTCCCAAGCTGGTCTGCCTGTCCCCTGGCTGGGGGATGTTAGGGCAGCCTTTGTCCCCCCTTGTACTTGGCTGGCTCTGGAGAAAGGGGAATTTCTTCAAACTGAGGGGCTGTTCCTGCTTCTCCCCTGACAGCATCTGTTATTTAATTACCCTGGTAGTCTGTGGCTCGCTGTTTCCCCTTGTAGAGCCAGGGATGATGACAGATGAGAGCCGGTGCTCTGCAGCAGTCCCCAAGACCCCAGCCCAGAGCGCCGAAGTCACCGGCTTTAGCACAAACTTCAGAGAGAGGGACAAGCTTTGGGAAAGGATCAGAATCACCACCTGGCACCCTGGGCAAAGCAAAGCGGTTGCCTAAATAGCATTTGCTCTATGAGGGACCTCTCTGGGCATATTTTTGGACATACCTGTCCCAGCAAGAGCACTGCTGCAGGACTTCAGCAGTGAGAGCAGGGGAGTGAGCCTGGGCACCAGTCAAGTGGGATTCCTTAAGGATGTTACTGCCACCCCTCTCAATTAGCCAAGAAAGGCAAATAAAGCAATACAGCATGGCAAGAGGTGGCCAAACCTCATCTGTATCTAGTCTCTTGCAATAAGGAAGAGTCAGTAAAATACCATCTATCTGGATTTCCCTACTACTGATCTCCAGAAAAGAGGCTCCGCTCAGAGGAGCCTGAGCCTTCTCTGTGACTATCCCAACACGGCGAGCTTCAGCATCATTTGGGAATTTGAGCTGTGACTGTGTGAATGATAGAAAATCTTGTGTATTCTCAGTGGGGAACTGGCTGAAAAACCCTAAATAAGGAGGTTGTGGTTGTTTGTAAAAGATACAGGCATCACTACCGTCACCTGCTGCCTCTTGTCACTCCTGGGATGCATCTCTTAAATTCACTGTGGCTCATTTCTTCCTCCAGAATATTGAAGCTGGTTTAGAATTTCATAGCCCTGAGGATAAATAACATCCATAACCTTGAGCAATAGTCTGTCATCCTTGCTGGTACCTGACTGAGATTTCAGATGTTGCTTTTGGTCTATAAAATGTGAAATGGTTTGCTTGTGAGACAGCCCCCACTCCATGCAAGGTGCTGCTGGCATCCAGTCCCTGGGGACACCAGGTGGAGCAGTGTGTTTGCATTAGGAAGGATTCATCCCCCTCCTGGATGTAAATCTCTCACTTGCAAACTCTTTCCACCTCTGGATCTGTGGGGGCTTACGAGATATTGCAGCATTCACATTACAGAAGAATTACCAAAAACCCAGTAATAAAGGATTCTGAGAGTCAGAGATGGGTTTTATTTCTCTGTTGTTTGAACTGCAGCAAGCAAGTTTGGGAAATACCAGCCACCATAAACTTTGAGATGCAATCACCGAATAGCCCTTGTCACTGTTTTCTGAAATGAAGGTTCAATATTTGAAGTAACTTGGAACAAGGCATTCTTTTCAGATAACTGCATTTAAAAGAATAGTTTCATCATTTGCTCTTTCATGTACTAGGAGTAAAAGTGTAGTGATCCATTCTGGTAAGATTGCCTTCCTTTCAGCCAGAGGGTGTCAAACAAACAACCAAGTTTGCACTACTTTGTAGGAAACTACAAAAGGGCTCCAAGGGGAAAAAGATTGCTGTCAGATATTGTTTTATGTTAAAAATACAGTTCTTTTGTCTAATGATGAACTGCAGTGAATTCCAGAGGGAGGAATTAATGGATGACATTTACATTCATTCATGTATTAGAGGCATGTGCGAAAAAGAAATTAAAAAAAAAAATCAAAGGAATGTGTACTGGTAAAACTGTGGAAGGTTGCTGCTTTTATTTAGATCAGACAAGTTCATGAAGCCAGAGCTCATCTGTTTTTTCCAAATAGATGTCTACTAAGAGATAACACCTTTCTCTAAGAGCTTCATTTTTCTTATTAAAATAGAACATTTTTTTTGCTTCAGGTGTTATTTTCTTTTAGATCTGTAATGGGTGTAAATGAGGCAATGCAATAACTGATTTACAGTAGCCGTGATCCAGCTCCTCCTTCAAAAATGCAAACAATTCCTCTGGTATTGGCTTCACGAAGACTAATAGCAGTAAATACACAGAGCCTTGCAGTAAATGCAAAGTCAGCCTTGGCTCAGGCAAAGGCCAGCTCCAGCATTTTCATTGGCATTAATTCTAATTACTTGATGGCATACCCCTGGGGTTTTTCATTCCGTGTTGCCATGATGAAACACATGGCAGATGCATTTCTCGGTCTGTTAGCACCTTGCAATGAGCCATTAACACGTGTTACTGTTTCCTTCCTCTGTGTCTTTCTCCTAGGAATTATGTCTGACCACCAGTTTGGAAATCAGTTCATGTGCAGCGTGGTTGCATCCCATGTGAGCCATCTCCCAACCACAAACCTCAGTTTTGTTTGGATTGCTCCACCTGCAGGGACGGGCTGTGTCAACTTCATGTACGTATACACGCAAAGCCATGAGCAGATAATCCCTCTGGAGATAATGAAACGAGCTAACCTGCTCGCACTGTCTGGATAAGAGAGTCAGTGAGAATACACTGCCAAGTGTAGACTTGAATTTGAAGTAAGAATATTGAGTTCTTCCTGGCTGAAGACTTTCTGTGCGTATTGGGACTTTATTTTCAAAGTCTAGCTTTTAAACATAAATGGATCCTTCTTAGTAATTAATCGTATCATTGATCCTTTAAGCATATATCTCATTTGCACTGACCCAGTCTTGTAACTACTGCATTTAATATGAGTTAGAACATCACACAAATATATTATTCATATTGTAAGTATCAGTATAAAATACAAGTATTCAAGAGTAGCCATACTCAAATATTTACTGTTCCTAATCACAAACACTCTGAACTTCTGACAAACCAAGAATAACCAAGAGGGTGTTTTCGATAATTTGTTTTAAAGACATAAGTTACCATTTGATGATTTAGTACCAAATAAAGTTCCAACAAAATAGCTTAACTTGAATTCTTAGCATGCATACACTATCTTTTACCTTCAAGTAATTTCTAATTATTTGTCCCAGAATTTTATAGACCAGATTTGAGAGAGAAAATACATCGAGAATGCAGTCAAACGTAGAAAACGTTTCAAGTTTGACATTTTCAAAGCAAAAAAAGGCAGACTGCTCCCTAATTCAATAAGTGAATAATTGTAACATTTCAGAGAGCTTTTCTGTGTTTCTGTGACTGTCCTGTTGTCAAAACAAACCTTCTGAGTATTATTCCTTTTCAATCTATACTGAGAAGCAGCAGGTAAATGCTCCAAATAATCAAGCTGTTTTACTCTTGTAAAAAATAAAAAATGAGCAACTGACTTCTTTGAGAACATAAGTTGCTGATGGTGAGCACAGTACCTGTAGATCGGTTTACCTGTGGCTTTGATATTTCCCACTACCTACGTAATGCACTTTTTTCATCTATACTGTCAGGATACATTATTTATTAGCTGTGATGGCAATGTCAAGGCATTTTTATTTCTAGCTCTCTTTTCTTCTAAACATCTAACAGTAAATTGGGAAAAAAGTTTTGAGGAGTGGTAACTAAATTGTAAGAGTGTATTTGTTGTATATACAACAGTTGTATATACCTTGAGGAAATCTGTCAACTATGGGGTTTGAACATCTTTTAATTCCTTTCTAAAAATAGTTTCCTTTGTTGATCAAGTTGAAGCAGCTAAAATTTGGTTTTAAGCTGCCTGTATATCTTCTCTGGGTACTCTTGCTTATTCTCTTTCTTTCTTGAATTTTTCTGTTTTCCTGGTATTCAAGAAATAATTGTTGAATTTTTGGTCCTAACCTGCACAGTGACTGTGAACGTATTTGTTATGAGATGTGACACTCCATTGTGAGTTTTGAGGTCAATTTCTAACCAGTCATTCATTTTCCTGTGGGCGATTTTTTCCGTGGTTTTGTATTGGGTTTTTGTTCATGTTTGCCATTGTTGAAGAAGAGCTGACAAATAACTCTACAGAAATACAAATACTACTATGAATGCTGATTCTCATGTAAGTGAAATTATAGGGACATTTTCTAAGGCAATGAGTGCTTGCCTATCTTGAAATCCATGGAAGGTTCAACATTGGCTTCAGTGGAAACAGAGTTAGACCAGCACTGAACAGTTTTGGAAATAAAACCTGTAATTTCCTGTTTGTTTCCATAATCCACCTCTTTGGCATTAGCACCCCATGAAAAAAGGTGATGTTTACACTATGCTGCTGAAGTCCTTAGCCATGCATAGCAGAAATCTGAATTTATTGTTGACTAAGAAATTTGCAGCATGGATGTAAAGCTACATCTGGCAGGGCTGAGAGGTCTGATGCTGCAGTGAGGAGCCCAGCACCACAGCTGCTCCCAGGGTCCCTGAGTCAGTCTCTCTGGCTTTCCAGAATGTCTCACATGAGGTATAAGGATGCTCCATGGGTGACACGGTTTTGTCTTTGAGGATGAGCAAAATGATGCAGTTATATCAGTTTGGTTTCCCGTAGGAAAAATTCAGACCAGAGTGGAAAGGCTCAGCTTCTCTGAAGTTGGTGTTTACTCCAGTATCACACTTGTCTGCAGGAATACTGGGTAAACGTGATCATCAGTTGAAGGAAATGTAAAGAGGAGAAATATGTTTTACCTCTAATCCTCCTCCTCAACTTTTCTTCAGCTTCCCACACTTTCTTGCCTCAGCTGGTGTTTTTCCTGCTTACTAAATCACAAGTTGCAGTAAACAAAGCTATTTTTGTGATGCAGTGTTAGTCTGCCTACCTTACCCAGTTCCCTGAATTCAAGAGTTCCAGAGGACTCTGTCTTGTTCGTCTCCCTTTGTGCCTTTATAGCAAATAATACAGAAGATTTTTAACTCTTTAAATTTGATATAAAGTTTAAATTTAATATAGATTACATTTAGTATATAAATTTAATATTTTTTTTGTTTAGCTTAGTATAAATTGAAAGTATTTACAAAAGATAATGAATTTACAGACTGACAACAGTGCAGTACAGGTAAGATCTTCCTATACTGTTTGTTGCCAATATGTCTGTGATTCAAATCAGCTCATTAGTCTTTGACCTCTCTGGGGATGGATAATAAGGTTATTAATTAGCATTAGCTTTGACGTGTGATTTTTGAGTGTTGATAACTCTCCCTGGACAATTCTCAGGAGGAACTGGACAAAGATCACCAGGCAAATCTCTCACAGGCCAATGCACAGATAGCTTTTATTAACGGCACACACTATTGATCTGTTCTGGCTTCCACTGGAATGGTGCAATTCTGTGGATGCGACACAAAGTTACGACTCTGTAGACATCATGGGCAAAATTCCCTTTCACTTCATCTGTGCTTTTTGGTGTGCTCTTCTAGAGCTCAGTCCTGAAAAAGACAGAAGGCCTAAGACACAAGATTTGTGCAGTGATGCTGTCAGCCTGTTCTTCCTTGTAGCTCCTGTATCCATTGGTAACCAAACACAACAAAGTGGTTCAGATATCAAGATACTAAGTTTCATAAAAATCAGTAGCCAGGCAGACCATTTATACCAGCAAATTTGGACATTCCCAGCAACCATACTCCCTGCTGCAACATGATTTGTTCATAAACTGCCAGAAATATTCCTGCCGTAAATGTGTCACTTCCCAGTTCCCAGTCCACCCTGCATTTCCCAGTCATGGTGAAGGAGGATAGCTCCTGGCCACATTTAGGTTACTAAAGCAGCCAGTGAGGGACACACAAGGTATTTCTGTGTTGCAGGAAGGAATGCTGTGGGGAGGGATGTGGGGCACAGTTCTGCAAGGAAGATAGGCTTATTTCTGTGTATGTGAGATGCAGGGGCACAGCAAACTGGGATTCACACCAGCTTGGTAGCGCAGCACTCAGTTTCTTTCCCACCCCACTGGAATATTCCTAATCTCTGCAGTTTGAGGTAGTCCAGTATTTTTCCATTGCACACAGTGCTGTGCCACTGCCAGAGCTAAATGTAGTGTTACCTGATGGAGCTTTGCATCCTTCCTTGGCTCAGTGTTTCACTCAACAAGCCTTCTCCTCATTTTCACCAGGAAAAGGGATGGTGTAGAGCCCTGTGCTCCATGGGGGAATGTGGCTGGAGCCAACCTGTTTCTGTGCAAAATGAGGCAGTAGCCATTTTTTTACACTAGTTGTATGCAAATTTGTTTTCACTCTTGGGTTTTTTCCTCAAAGTACCTTATTATGGCTACTAAATAAATATTAAAAGTACCTTTTTATGAAATACACTTCTAAGAGAAACACTGAGTGCTGCTGGTGTTCCTGTAATACATCTTGGTGTAATCCTTTAGTGTGCTTTCACCGTAGATACCTCCAGCTGAGTTGGGGAAATAAAAGCTAAAATGCATCATTTATTACAGAATAGTTCTTTTCTTAGCAATAACTTTGGACTATATTAAACAGATATTGAGCACCCTGCAAATTGCCAGAGTCTGTAAATGCTTTTTACCACCACAAAATAAAGGTCCTCCTTTACACTAACAAGTAATTTCTCTGATTGTGTGCAAATTTGTAAAATATTATCTTCATAATCCTTCAGCTAGGTTTTGCGGTTTGTAATTTCTGCTCTAAGCCCACACTAACCTAGTTAAAGCTCAGCCTGACAGCAGGGATAATAATGGCTGTTAAGCAGGGTGACATGCTGGGCTACATCTTAGATTGTTAAGCCTGTTGTTTTATAGATGGCTTAACTTACTAGTTTGCAAAAGTGATAAAGCTGACCTAAATAGCAAAAGCATATTGTGTTTTGGACACCAGCAGGGTTTACTGAAGAAGTTCCAGCTATTGTATTAAATAGAATTGTAGACTGTAGAATGTACCTAGAAAAATAAGTATTTTTCTTGTGTAACCATTTGTGTTAGTCACTGAACAGGTGTTTAATAATTATGATTGTGTCTATATATTTGCTGTAACTTCTATTAACAGAAGACTGGACTTCTGTAAAGCTATCTGCCTGAGTCTGTAGACAGAGTCTAATAAGCTAGTAAGTACTAAAAGGCCCAATCACATATTATGTGACACTCAGCACAGCTTATGGTGCAAGCAGGTCAATAGGAATGGGAATAGCTGTGGTGGTGTCTCTGTATGAAGGCAGAGGTAAGAGAGCTGTGGTGGCCCTGGCAGGGCACTGGCACATCACTTCTCTTGAGGCAGGAGCAACTGATTCTCAGCACAGCTCCTGGAAAAAGTCTGAAACTGAATGCTGAGGCAGGCAGCTGAACTGTTGGAAGAAATTTTCAAGAAAGGAGATGTGTTTTTCACGGAGAATATGCCTCTTCCCATAATCACCTTAAGTTACAACTCCTTTCTGGGAAGTTTGAAGTACTCTGTTCCAGAATTGGTCTTTTCATGCCCATGTGTTTAAGCCTGTTTCAGGAACTGGCAATGGTGTTAATGTATGAACTCAAAATATCATGCTGTACAAACACTACAGAACATAAAGACTGTGATTGAGAGACTTGGTTACCTATTTAAAGCATTTATAGAAAACCTATGATAATAATTATGGAAATATTGAATAAACATCCAAGAAGATTACATGCTTTACTATATTAGTCCTCTAGCCAGAGTGGGAAAGGTCTATATTATCTGCAGGAGCCACATTCCCTTGGTAAACCACTTAGCTAAACTGGCATTTAAGACACTGTTTGCTGTGGTTTTTTCAATTGTATGAAAGTAAAAAGAATAGTCTTCAAGATTAAGTACACAGTTATGTTTATACACAATAATACACACAAATAATAACATAAAAGTAAATAGAAAATTGCATCTATCAGAAGTGAGGTCCCTTAAGTCCCTTGCATTTATGTCTAATCAACTCTTAATTATATGGTCATGTACGTTTTTCTCCCTCACGTTCCTATGATGACACAGAGTTGTACACTGAAATACACTGTTGTTCACAGCATCCCAGTTGCTGCCATGATTTGAAATCTGTGCATTCAGTTGAGGAGTGTGCCGTAACACGTATGGAAACCTTAATGTACAGATAGCCTTGACTCTGGGGTTTTGTAAAGAGGCAGCTCCCTGCTTCAATAAGCACTACATTTCTCTTCCTACTCTTTACTGTAACAAAAAGGTGAAGCAGGGTATTTCATAGCACTCTTTGTGATATTGGTGTGGACTCTGAGTCAGGGATTGTACTGGCAGCACCAAATAAGAGACAGTCATTGTTTACAGTCAGAGTAGTTCCAACATCAGCCTAGTGTTGCAGTCACTTTTATTTTTCCATATTGTTTATAACTTATGCCTCGTAGGAAAAAAAAATCATCAGTAATTGTTCCTTGCTGGTGTGTCAGTCTAGTGGAACTATGAAGAAAAATTACTCCCTTGCTTGGTTTTCCACTTCCCTGGGTAGAGGCATTGTTGTGCTGTCAATCAACATTATGTGTAATATTCTGAAAATCACGAGCCAATATTTGATTCCTGTTTTGGCTCTGCTCTCATGTCCCATTTTGATGTGGTGCCCAGATTACCTCCTTCATCTTCTGTGTTTGTTAATTTCCAGTGAAATGCAAACCCTGTGCATGGAATCATTCTGGCTTCTCTAACTATGACCTGAAACAGCAAACACCCATCTGACGATGCAGAATTAGATTTAACTTGTCCATTAGTTTTGTCTTAGTTTTATCTATTTTTTGTAAGGCAGATAGAGGTGACCAATGAGAAATTGTGGATGTTTCCAGAAAGGTTTTTAACAGAAGATAGTAACAGAAAGGGTACTGTGATGGTGAGTGTTCAAAAGTGTTCAGACCAAAGCAAGAAAACCATAAGAGGGGATGAAAAGTGGTTGCACCTAATTTTCCACTCCTTAAAAGGAGTTTTCAGTTGTTTCAATTGGATATAGGACATGTTGTTATCTCCAGGTTGGTATTTATGCGAGCTGTGTCTGTAACTCCCCTGAGGGTTAATGGGTGTGCAAACTGGTTCCATAGACATCCAGGCCTGACATTCAGTTCTACATCTAGGGAGAGGTACCTGCAGGGATAAAAGGCCTCTATAGCTCTACTACCTTCCTTAGGATATTCAAATTATTTTAATACTTCTAGGCAGCAGGATTAAGACCTAGATCTCTACTGACCAAAATGGATCACTAGCTATATAGCTTGCTTGTAGACCTTTATATAGGCACATATTTTAAGATTTTTTTGAAATATGAATTGGAATCCCACCCAGACAGACTCAGCTGCCTAAACATAAGCATCCTATACCAAGGATTCATGAAAACGAATTTTTCATCCCCACAACCCTCAACAGTAAGTAACTTTGTCTGTGTCAAAAATTTCCAATGAGTGGGCTGCTCAACAGTTGGAATCTGCTGAAGGGTATGAATAAAAATGGCAAGTGTGGAAAGTTCATTAAATCTTGCAATTTTTTTCCTTTTTCCTTGGAGGTCAAATCTGTTGTATAATATTCTCTCAGATGACTGATATTCCTACTAAAAGCCCACTTTAATGAGAGGACTGCTCATTTTTTAAATTTTTCCCCAAGTTTGCAGACAACTGGCCATTTGTGATTTTAGATTCCTCATGCTGTGTAGTAGGTATAAAAAAACAGAACCAAAAAGGCCAGGAATATGGTTATGCGAGCATGTATTTAAAGCACATGAAAATTCTACTGGTGTTAGTTGAACTTAATTCCAAAGACAAGCAAGAAGCATAAAATGCTACTTCTGTCAATGTTGTGTAATACCAGAGTAGAAATTGCAATATTATACAATATTAGGCAATATTAGAATGGTTTCTTTTCTTTGTGTGATGCAAATTTATTAAATCATGTACTTGTAATGTATGATAGCAGAAGGAAGCTCAGTATAGCCTTTGGCGTCTCTATTAAGATTTTGTTGTGGCTTCATATAGGACTCTGGCACCTCCTGCATGAAATAAAATGAAATTTAGTAATTTTCTACTAGTATTATCTAAATAATAAAATGGTCATGGTGAGAATTACTTCCCTTCTTACAAATGTTCATTTAGCAATTCTAGAAACAGAGATTAGATTTTACCTTCTTCCCTTTCTGCACAACATTCTCACTATTTTTGTGCATGAGACCATCAATTCACAATCTGTGAATCAGTTATCGGTAATTGTTCTTAAAATTCTCTCTTGCATTTTGATAAAGATATCTCTGAAATTTAACCTCAGGGTGATTTTTCAGAATGTATTTTAGTTCATCAACAGCATAAACCTTTGTTTCATTCAAAGCATTGCTTTGTCTTCCCCTTTTCTCAAAATGGCTTAATTTTGAAAACATGACTGGAGTACAGAACATATTACACACACTCCCAACACTTTGCTTCCACTAACAGGTTTTCCTCTGTATCAGAGAAGTTGAATGAAATGTCTTTTGCCTAGTAATAGTTGATCAATAACAAACTTTTCAAAATGACATACTAGAAGAAACATGCTTAATGAAATAGCCACAAACCAGTTTTGGGGAGTTCTTTTGGTAGTGTTAGCTATAGAAAGAGTGAGCACTAAACATACATGCAACCGGTGTCCATGGGTAGACATATAGTGCATAAAACACTGGTGCAGGCAAAGGCAGAGGACAATTGTGAGAGGTGTTTTAGGAAGATAAATTTCAGTACTGCAGAGAAGCCTGTGCAAGTAAATACCATGTCTGCATGGAAGCCCCTGGTAACTCTGGAATGTCTCCTGGTGGACTGATAGCTCATTTCAATGCCATCTCTTAAGCAGATAATGTGTCCAGTGCATGAATGAGCTGGAGTTAAGTGCATTGTCTTGTTTTTGGGAAGTCCTTGACTTCTTGCAAGGGACTATTGCTACATGACTTAGTGAAGAGCTCGATCCTGCAGGGTGCTGAGCACTGGCCTTGATCCAGCAGAGCAATCAGGCATGTCCATGCTGTCATCAAAGGCACAGACAACATTTTTCATATTTTTAAAATTTCATGCTTTTAGATTATTTGTTTGAATTTTGCTTTGTTCAGATACACAGGCAAGGACACATAAGGATGTTCTGACCAGATTCTCAATTCACACAAGATAACCTACTTTTCTCACCTTGTTTGTTTGGAGGAACTTGAATAGAGTGATCTACAAAATATTACGTAGACATGCAGTAATATTCAGCAAGGAAAAATTTCTCCCTTTGTCTGTATAACAATGATCTCCTCATGGTGAGCTCTAGCAAAAGTTTTGAAACAAAAAAGAAAGAACACCTAAACTTAAAGACAACAAAAACATTCAATCCGCTTTTGCTGCCCTTACATTCGATCCGCTTTTGCTGCCCTTCTGCTGGGAAAATTTGAATTTGAGTATTCAGAATGACCGTGACCTCAAATTATCTGACAGAACGAACTCTGTTGTACAGCAGAGTTATCACCTAGAAGAAGGCTTGAAGATGCTACACTAATTCAAATAATAATATGTTTTTATTTAAAAGCATATTATTGAAGTATTTCACAAACCGTTTTGTGGCTCTTGTTGCTGACTAATGGCTGTTTTCATTACAAATTATACAGGTACAATGACACTGTAACATTATGTTTCAGGGTTGACATTATTTTCCTTATTGTTTTAGAGCAGCTCGAATATTTTTAGTTCTTACTAGAAAGGTAACAAATACATTTTCTGTTATAACCTTCCAACTACCCCTCTTAGATCAACATAAGCTGTTTAGCTCAAGTAATGTACATTCACTTGAGCCATTTTCTGTGAAAAATGCTTTTTTAAAGAGTAAGAAGCTCTCCAGCAATCTGTGTGCTTTCCCACCCACATAGGGAAAAGTTTAATATAACAATTTTGAAGAAATGAATAATGGAAGAAAGTCATTCTCTGTCTTTAATTTCAGTACTTCAGTAGTCTGAGGTCAAATTTTGCCCACATTGAACAGATTGCTGCAGTCAGGAACTAAAAACATGCTCCACAAATTCAGCCAGCTCCTATCACCATTAGTGTTTATGCAAAGCATTATAACTGATATGAACAAATTACTTTGCAGAACCCACTTACACATTCAAAGAGCAATGTCCTAAACATCCTAAAATACAAAAACTGAACAGTAGAAACACTCCCAATCAATATCACAGACAGTTTGGCAAAGCAGTGAAGATGTCAGGGCCGTAATTTGAACGATGGTTTTAACACGCAAATAGAGAGAAAATATGTATGGTGAGTTAAGCTGCATAAAGCCTTTCTTCTAAATCCAGATGTAGGCATTAACTCGCATATTTGAGATGGCATGCTTATTTGCTAAGTGCAAAGATGGCTAGAAAAAGGCTTTCCCGACTGATGATAAAAGCTGGAGTACTCTTTAATTTTGGTTACTGCCAAGCTTATTTCAACAACCACAATAGTTATTTGGCTTCGTACCAAAAAGTGGCAATACAGTACTTACATGTCTATGGATCAAAATTAGATGAAAAATTGCTGTTTCTCATCTCCAAAGCCATTTGCCACACATTTTATAGTCCTCAAGATGCCTTTTGTAATATGTGATAACAGAGCCAACTGAAGCATCTGCCTGGGAAGAGATTACTTTAATTATGGACTCAATGTCCTATTTTCCGCAAGTGTTCCCCAGAGAATTTCTTACTGCTGGATGAGAGGTGTTATGATGCACATTAAAACCTACAAGTCAAACAAAAGAGGTTGTAAAAGTGAGACAAGGACACCCATAGGGACCCCACTCTTGTATTCAGTGGCTAAAAAAATAACCCTGAATTCTGTGATGATAACTTTTTAGTTAATCTAACACCTGTTAAAATACATTTCCAAAAAATATATATGTATAAAAAGTATAAAACTTCCCATATTTTTCCTTATCTGATTATGTTTTGTAAAATTGATCAATCTACAGAAGTCTTCAAAATGCTCATGTTTTCCGTTTAATTTTTTCAGTACAGTTATTACTAATGATGTAATGTGGAAAATGCAGCAAAGAGGTTTCTTGTTAGCTTCTATTTTTGTAACATGCGAAGTTTCTTGTCATTAAGAATTCATTTGCCTTCTGCTGTAGTGTCATTGATCACAATTAACTCACTTGATATTAAAGTGGATGTGCTGTATGCTCCTATAGAAATTCTGTGTAAATCACCATTGATTTAGCACAATTTAATGGATACTTAAAATATTTGTCATTCTCTCTTCATCAATTAGAAGAAAGCCTAGAGATCTTCATTAGCAGCTGCTGCAATGATGAGCTAAAAGTTTTTCTTTACACAAAATATGATGGAAGAGCTGTAAAGATGGCTTGAAGATGCTGTGACAGCATGTGAAGTACTGGGAAACTTCCTTAGAATTTGGAAAATTGCCAAAATTAAAAGGGAAAATGACATCTCTAGAAGATACTGAACTTTAAAAACAAAACAACAACAACAAACCAAATAAACCAAAACCTATTTGAAGTATATTTAAAACAAAGGGCCATATCCTCCTCTTTGATTTTGTACAATTATTAGAAAGGTTTATTCTCATAAAACATTAGAGTGAAAGCAATGCTTATCCTTTATAAATAATATCAACTAACATTAGGGATTTTTCAGTTTGCTAATTTTATAGTTACTGTCTTTAGTGAAGCACAACCATGTCTGAAGAGAATGTGCAATGGTCAGTACTTCCCCTGGTCTGGGGAAAGGTAGTATGGAGATTTCATAGCATAGCAAATGAAAACAATTAACTACCCCTGCAGCTTCTGGCCTTAGGAGGAGCTTGTCAGGTAGGGGTCATCACATGTGTCTCTTCTTCATGTTTTCCAACACCATTTCAGGTGCCTGGGGAATACTTGCTCCAAACTTGGTCTCTGCTGCTATATAGGCTAATTTTATAAACCCAGTCACAGCATGATGTGCTGGTGGCTGTGGCTCAGAGATACCTGACTTGCATCTGCAGGGTTGAATTTGGGTTTGGAAGTGGTGGCACCTGTTCTGTCTGGGCTGTGGGTATGCTCATAAAATCTCACGATGTAAGATTTAGGAAGTGGATGGAGAAAGCTGAAATATTGTAGGTGGCTTTGCCTAGAACCTTTACCTGCTTCTGGGTTAGAAGGAGATGAAGTTTAGCTCTCTGCTGTGTATGACATGGTAGGACACAGAGACACATGGCCTCTGGCCCCGTGGAAGGATTAAGGATTAAATGTTAGATTCTTTGTCTGTCTTCTACGCTTTTCGTTGTTGTTGTTTGGGGTTTTTTTCTGACTTCTTCCTCTGCCTGTAAGAAGCTACACGGTGCCAGGGTTTAATGGAAGGTTTTAGCTCATAAATAAATGGGAAAAGCCTTGTTCTGTGAGGGGAGATCTTTGGACCAACCTTGGACCAAGCTGGGAACTGAGTCAATATCAGCTGTTTCCAGGCTCAATGCTTTGCCTTTTGGTTTATTACTGACAGGATGGAGAAAAGGGTCATGAATATACATGGCTTACTGAAGTGACTGAGGCTACTTTGCTTGGTCCTGGATTCAGGACACATAGACATGTGGGAGTATGGCTGGTCAGTTACTGGTGTCCCTTCTGAGATTTTGGGAGAGACCCTCTCCCTTCATCAACTATGAAAACTACATGTGCTTGAATCCCTGTGCCTGGGAAACTTCCACTGAGGCACCCATGTGCATCTAGAGCTGGGCTCCCTCAGCTGCTCTCCCAGGCTCATGTGCCCTACATACCACCAGATCCCCTTGCGGCACTTGAATCATGCTGAAAGTCATGTAAAATTTCAACTGTGATTTCTGCAAGGGCAGACGTTTCAGCTGTGACACTTTACCTTGCCAGAAGCCATGAAATCTGTTCGGATATTTTCCTGCTTGCCAGGGAGAGCTGACCTTTCCTTCGGGTGAAGTGTCCAGCTTTGGAGCTACTGTTCCTTTGCTCTTGGAGCTGGCACTGTTTTGTGGGTTGCCAGTGGTCTTAGCCAGAACTTTGTATTTTAAATAGTGTGGGCAATTAGGTCATTATTCTAATTATTTATGTGCAAATTGTTGTCTTTTTTCTTTCAAAAAAGGTTCCAAAAGGCTAGAGCTCTGCTGTTACTTAACATAATGAAATTACATTACTTAAGAATGGTGTGTCTCCCAGCGGCTTTGAGCACTGGGTTTCTTATTCTGTGGAGCCTTTAACTTGTTAGGGAACTTTTTTTTCTGATTATTCTCAGCATCAAGAGTCCCAGAGTCAGGCGAGTAAAGGGTTGGAAAAGACAACTCTGTCTGAGTTTCTCCTTGCACTGTCACCTGATGTCTGTAGCTCGCATCTCTCTCTTGCTTAACCTGGCTGTGACTGTACCTGCTGGGAGGTCTCTGCCCATCTGGACTGGAGGCAACAACTGCACTGTGGTGGCTCCTGGCTCTTCCAGAAGAGAGTTGCATCTTGGATTGCATGGGAAGGGAAGGTCATGGTGTTCCAATCCTCCTCCCTCTTTCTAAGCCACGTGAGGCATCTCTTGACTGGAAACCACTAGTTTATCACTGTGAGCCATTGTCCATGCTGATGGATGGGGAATGTTGGCTTTACTTCTCATGGGGGAAGAGCAAGCAGATCTGGAATCCATGATGCCACTGTCTTTGTTCTGAAGTACACCAAGGATACATCACATTTCCTCTAGCCTGTGCAAGGATTTCAGTGTATTTTATTAGGGAATATGAAATGCAGTCTCACAAATATTTATCCCTGTTGGCATTTTCTCTAACATAACAGTTCACCTTTTTTTTTTTGCTTTTTCAACCCCTCTCCAATAATGCACAGAACATCCATGTCAGTGTTTTCTTTTTCTTACGAGGTTCATTCTTAGCTCTCCTGTGGCAGCAACATACCCAGCAATAGTGAAAAATTTCGTAATCCTGGCAGAGCACTGTGGTCTCCATGAGTCACACTTCAGAAAAGTGCAAATTATTTAATGTTAAATTTCTAAAAAATTGAATTCCTCATGTATTAGTACATTTGTTTGTGTCTCTAAAGACATAACCATTGTGATAGTGAAATCGCATCTAAATCTAACTTTGCATTGCCATATGGCACAACCTGTAGACACTAAGACTCTGGGTGTTCATGTATTAGGTTGCCAGACTGATGTGGGGGATAAGTAGATTGTCATAAAAGTAATTAGTTTCAGTGTATGTAGATTGCACTTGGCCTTTTTTGTTGTTAAGCCTTTAAGGATTGATCTTTTAATGCTTTGCTGTGATACAAAAACAAAGCATCTCACAGGAGGACAATTTGCAGTTACAAATTTTTAGTATGTGTTTGCTGAACAAAATTAAAAATAAAATAGATCTCACTCTTGCTAGTATTTAGGATATGTCAGGAATGTTTACTTGCATTGGTAAGGATGTTTCTGTTGTTCTTTTGTAACCCACCAGGGATGTAACTAGTAGCTAGGTTTGCTGATTGTGACTGTGTTTAGAGCTCTGAAATACTTTTGGCCACAAGCCCTGTGGACTAGGAAAAGAAATAAAAAATGTATTTTAAAAATCATAAGCAAGTACTTCTGAGGGTGACTGATGTCGTGCAATGTGATATAAATGACTACTGAATGGCTATTACAGTCATCAGTAAAGGTAGTTTAGTTGCAGTAGTTTAGTTTGGTAAATGTAATTAATTTTCATCAGCAATTCACTGCTCTTGATGCCTATCTCACAGGTAGTCCAGCTGGATTTCAAGGCTGGGTTTTTGTCTCCCTTTTGGCAGCAGGGATTTTCTTTTGCAGAATGTGACTTGGAATGTGAATTCCCAGCTGGAGCTACCAGGAAGTGCCAAAGCCAGGACAGAGCAGTTGATAGTCCCTTTGACCTGAGAGCAGTCCTGGAGCTGTGCGTGCCCCGGATCTCCAGAGGCTGTAGCACGTCTTGGGGCTCTCAGCTGCGTGGAGCTTTTTGTGTGAAGCTGGAAGGTTCAGGAGCACTGAACACCCAGTGACAGAGAGAAAGGGAGGGATACAAACCTCAGCCAAAACAGGGATATTAGCCAAGTTTATTAAGTTTTCATGAGTTTAATTAGATTTTCCAACAGTGACAAAATTATAGAGTAAGTGAAGCTCAGTGTTTGCAAGTGCTGGAAGATTTGCAGAGCTCTGTTTATCAGTGCTTTAATAGTATCTTTAAACTTTCGATTTATATTTGAAAAATTAATAAATAGAATTTTAATAAACCCTCTTTCTCTCTGTTTCTTTTTTTTTTCCCTTAAATTGGCAAAATCAAGTCATTGGGTCTTATTCAGTCTGCGAAAGTGTGAGCACAGAATACATTTCATGGTTGATTTATGAGCTCCTTGAAAATATGGTTTATAATGAAATTCCGACAGGCCCTTAACAAAATTAGCATAACAAATAGCAATGTAATAATACCTTTCATGTCTGTGCATTCCTACAGATTCACTGTCAGTGAGCACTTGCCAAAGACCAGAGCACTTCCAGCCAGGGCTGGGCAGCACACCCAGACAATGCACCCCCAGAAAACTGACTGCCTCCTGCATGGAAGTGGAGTTATGGATTCAGAGAGTCTGCATGAGCAAAGTTAAATCAGCAGTAATTCTAGCAAAATAATATCAAATTAAGAACAGCTATCTTCAGCTACAGAGTTATTGTTGTTATTGCTAGTTATTACTAGTTGCTTAGTTATTACTAAGGCAAAACATGAGAAGTGTAACTTTTGCTGCTGGCAGTACTTAATTTCAGGGTTTTGTGAGAATTAGGAAATACAGCTGAGATGGTAGCTAGAAAACCAGTAATGGCTTGGGCTGTCATTGTTCATATAGGAAGTCTGTATTTATACTTTAGAACTTCATTTTGATGAATTTTAGAGTTGAGCCTGGTCTCTACAGACTGGGATCCTGATGCCTTGCCTGTATCTAATGTTTGCAATATATAAGTTTCTGCTGATGTGTTTCTTCGGGACTTTTTTTTTTAAAATAGAATAACCTGGGCCAAAACTGGATAACTGGGTCAGAGTAGTTATTTTTTTTATGTATAAAAGTCTGGGCTATGGGCATCTCACATTTAATGTCCGTAACACAAGTGGTTTGCCACTAGGAATTTCGAGGGCATTATACTGACCTCAATCTGCTCACACGATCACTGAAACAAATTAAAGAGCAAAAGTACAGTGCAGCTGTTAGTATGCAAAGGGATGTTGGAGGCTCTTGAAATACAAAGCAGGAGAAAGACAGTGAGTAGCATAATCTTTGGTCTCTCAGCAACTGATGCACAGTTATGGACAGATGAAGCTAAATTTTAGCACTGAGATTCATATATGAGAGTATAATTACATTTTTATTCTAAAACTGTTGTTAAAACAATGTTAGACTAAGTGGTTTCTTTTCAAAGGAAAAGTTAAAATGGGAGATATAATTCCAGATGAGATAGTTAGAAAGAACTGTTTACTGTGTTTCTCATTGGCATATTGTTAAGATTATTTTGGGAAATACAGAAATGGGTGGGGACACAAAAATACAGTCTGGGAAATAGAAAAGAGCAGCGAGCTTTTGGTGAGACAGCAAAGCTCCTAGGGGGTGCAGGTTAAGGCAGGCCTGGGAAGACTTTGCACAGAAAGTCAGGACCTTGCCTACAGAAATTTGGGAAAAGTAAAAACCCTTGAGTGACAATTTTGTTGTTCATACAGAGCTGTTTTGTTTCGTTTTCGTGGCATCTCTGTGCCTGTGGCAATCCTCAAATTTTCACTGTCAAAGTGTCAGGTTAGGAGTTGACTCAGTACTGGAGATTATGGTTTACTGGGGAGAGGAACAGAGATAGAGGAGGCAAAACAGTTTGGGGACGCCTAAACCAAGGCTTGACAGATTCTGTTGTAATAATTCAAGCAATTTGGTTTCTTTTACTTAAGCACTGTTGGGTAACTAAGGTAAAAAGTGATCATGAAAAGGTTTTATCTTCATGTGTATGAAATGGGGACAGCACCCATCTCCTGCACTCAGCCTCAGCCTTCAGCTTTCTCACTGTCATTTGTAAAAGGAGAATTTGCCCTTTGTGTTAATAGATTAATGGAGGAATAAAACAGCCACCCTAAGTGCAGTAGCATACAGATTGTCAGACTACTTTTTTCCCTGTTTTTTGACTAGCCAGGCTAAGTATCCTGAAAGAGGAATGTTTGGGCTTCAGTCAGCATGGTCAGTGCATGGTCCTTTAACCAGATTTCTTAGGCTTAGAGTCTTACTCTTTTTAGCACAGTTACTTTTCTCTCATCATGTCCTTTGTAGCCCTTAGCAGATCCAACAAGGAGGGAGAGATGACTCCCAGGGTACCAAGCTGCTTCTTTTATGGTTGTTACATTCATGACATTGCTCATGACAACAGGGTCATAATCCAACTCTACAGTTGTTACCTCACGAATTGTAGACCATACAAAATTGGGTATCTAAAGGATTCAAAAACTTTTAATCAGTAAGTATAATCAGAGATTACCATTTCTTAGACACAGACAAAAAGATACATAACTCATGCTGAGTAATTGCGGAAAAGCCAACACTTGAAATATAATTTCCTCAAATACTACAAAGTAGACCATAAGAAACAAATTATCTGGTTTCTCTGCCAAAGACTCTAAACCATAACATCTCTTAACAATCTTCAATGTCAGATGATCTGTAAATTAATCATTCATTGCCCTGCAATTTCAATTTTTCTCAAGGAGGATGTTTCCTACGCTCTGTTAGAGCAGGTTATGCTGTTGTAAGTCCCATGCACAGGATGGCATTGTGTGGGTAGCGAGGCTCATGAAGCACAGTGTGAGTTCTGGTGTGCACAGAGGGCGTGAGAGCCTCCCATGTGATACGGTGCGGGTAACGCAGTGCAAGAACTCTCAGGACCTGGGGCTTCATATTTATCTGAAGAGCTGCAGCAGCACTAGTATTTGTTGGGAGAGCTGCCTGTGCAGTCAGGAGCTTGAGAAGCACACAGATGAAATGCAGGTGCTGGAAGCAGATTGAAACACGGGATGCTTGGGCTGCCTTGAGGATGACTTAATTGCTATATGGTTTTTGCAATCTGTGTCTTGTTTTAAAGAAAGGAGGTCTAATCCAAACCTCACTAAACTGAAGTCTGATATGTATGTTGTGATTTGATAAAATTTCTTGGTCAGAAGTTTCACATTTTTACTAGAAATGGCAGGTGTTTATAATTTGCTGCACAAGTAGTTTTCATGTTTTAGCATAATTTAGAGTGAATTAATGGCTTGTTATTTATTGCCTAATGCTCTGTAGGAGTGATTTATAAAGCCATGCTCTGCACTGCTTGTTACTTTGTATTCTCTGTGTTAGGTGTATCATCAATATCATTAAATGAATTCACAGTGACATTGCTCTGGAACTATGGGTTTTGATACAAGGGTAACAGAACATAAATCAAGAATTATGTTTAATTCATAAGAGGCACCAATCTCTCATTTAAGTGTAGGCTGGGCTAGATGGTGTCAAAAATATGCTTTACAATACCTCTTCTGATTGCATTTCAGACCCTCTCTATATGCCCTTATGTTCTCTGCGAGAATAATACATAGCAATACAGTGCAGTTTGTCAAGTGAATAACATTTCTGGTTTTATATATTTGGGTGCAAATGCTATCATTATTTTTACCACAAGCCAAAAAGGAATATATTTACATGAATATACTTAAAACTATTCCTAAGGGAATCTGTAAATTTAAAGACAAGTCTTGCCTATTCTCTACAATAAATACAATTGTTAACTATATAAATTACACTTTAAAAAATCCAATGTTTTCTAGTATTTCTAACTGTTATTTTTACTCCTAAGCAGAAATATAAATAAACTTTTATTTTAGTCTTTGTTTTCTTAACTCTTTAAATTTCTCTTGGATTGGTACATTAAAATCCAAAGCATTGAAAAACCTGTCAGAATATTTGACTAGTATCTGTTTACTTTTTCATAAATTTTATGTAAATATTTCTTTTCCCTTTGGCTTTTGTAAAAAAATTATTTTTACAAAGCCTAAATTTAGGATTGGCACTAACTTGAAAATGCACTTTCACCTCACTATTACTCCAAGTGTATATGAACTCCTGACAGTATCATTCACATATAATGGTAATTTTGAAGCAAGAAGATTTAAATCTCTGTGGTTATGACGCAGTTTATTGGAAGTGCTAATTATGCAGGAACTAGGGCTGTCATTTGCTAGAAGTTTTCTCATCACTTCACTGCAAGAAACAGGACGTTCTCTTTGGCACTTCTTGGAGTTAACAAAATAATCATCACATATTTTAAATGGCTGGAAGGAATTATATTAATGGGAGAATACTAATGTTTACACATAAAACTAGAAAAAAACATGATTTGTGAAAATGAAGGAATTCTTTCTGTTCACTATTTTAAACATTTGCTCTCAGTGGAAACAAAGGACAATAAAACAAATAGCATATGTCTGGACAAGGAGAGAAATCAGACCTCAGGACCCTTTGTCCTAGCTTTCATGCCATATCCTGTGTGCTCTTTCATTAATATTTTTAAACATTTAGTAGAATGAGAGAAAAAAATCATGTTAAATATATGATGAAGCTCTTCCAGCTTTTTTACACAAAGCTGGAAGAGATCATTGGGAATTTTTTTAAATGTTCACTTAAAAATAAATTGGAATAAGTCATTTGCAATTGGTAATTCTACCCAGTTTGCAAACAAAACTTCGATATTCTTCTATAACAAAAGGCATCTATATATGAAAATTATAAATTTCCATTAGTATTTTACTCAAATCTTCCAAAAATTCGTTATTCTGGCCACCTGATATCTAGCAGCCTTCCCTCCCATTGTTGTGCTGGGTGATGTTAAGGTGAGTTTTGGCAAGTTGTGTGGGCTCTGAGGGATCCCTTGTCTCATGAGGCTGTGGCCCAGAGATTTCCAGGTCTTCCTTCCAGCACAAGGGGTATCTCTCCCACCTCTGCTGGCAGCCATGCCCAAACTGCAGCAGAGTAGTTTGGAACATCTTCTGCTCAGTTTTGCGAAGAAAATTGATATCTTGTTATTCATGGCATCTTTAGGCTGGGCAAAAGGGTGCTCAGCACAGAGCTGTCATGTACCTACTTAATGTCATTAATGTGATCAAGACCACAGAGCTCCTTTAGGATCACAGGTTAATGGTGCAAGAATTAACTGCAAGCTCATTTCATTTACTAGTACTTCAGAAATATCAGTGGCTGGGGTAATTTTTCTTCATTATGTTGTGTGTCCTTTGATTAGGAGAGTGCTGTTCTGAAATGAGTAACTGCTGTACATGCTGACACTGTACAGATCCATTTCCTGGGCAACTGTCCAGTTTCCAAATAGTCGCTAATATTAAAATTTTATTTCACGAGCATTAAAAGGTGCCCATGTCAGTTAAAAACAGAAAGACGAAAGATGCAGGGAAATTCAGTTCAATGCAGCGTAAGATGTTATTCTGGAGTGAAAATGCTGCCTGTCCATCCCTCTTTCTCCCTGCATTAATTATTTCTGAACTTTTAGGTCCATTCCAATGAAAGTTGACAACAGCTTAGGTGTCTTTAATATATTATCTTGGACCTCTAAATATAGAGGACTGTACTGGGAAGGATTATTATGTACAAATGGAGAGGAATTTGAGGAAGCTCACGCTTGGCAAGAAGCTCCAGCTGAGCACAGGTTTTAGCAAACTCCTCATCAGCCAGGAGGGGGATGGAGTTGGGAGACCAAGAAAAAGATGCGTACCAGTGTGGCTGCAAGTGATGAGCTGTCTGCAGCTTGGAAATCACTGTTCCTTACTTCAGGTGTGGAATGACTGTGTACACACTCCCGCTGCATGGAGGGGCACAGGAAAATACACTAAATTAAACCAGTCCCAAATAAACCCCTACTTGTCGTGAAGTCATGAAGCGGCATCATTCAGCATAGCTGGCACCAGGAATGCAGACACAGATTCCTGAGCTCAGGAGTGCAAGGCTTTAAACAGGATCTTTTTAAAGTATGTTCCCAAAAATTAAAATGGCATTTTCTCATTTCTTTTGATACAAGTTTCGGAAGTGTTAATTGGTATAAATGCTTTTTCAAACCATACATAGTATTTTAAAGAGACTATTAAGAAATGTAGGTGTGGTTCATTTAAAATACCATTCAACAGGACAAATCTTAGCATCTGAAAAGCAAAGATTTTCTGAAATTTAATGTATTCTGTTGTGCATAATGAAGCATATGAAGTAGCCTGGAAAAAAAAGCAGTTTCAATCTTGCTTCCTAAAACCAACAGGTCAAGGTCCTTTACGGTGTTCTTATTTTAAACTCCTTGAAAGACCAAGTATTAGCATGAGAAGTATTGAAGAACAATTTTCCACGACACTACTGACAGCTGCAAAAAAGGAAGGTATTTCCCTGCAGCTGCAAAAAAGGAAGGTATTTCCCTGCAGCTAGACAACATGAAAATTTTTGTGGTAAGCACAGATCAAAAGATTTGTGAATGGAAACTCAGAAAAGACTCATGTTCTGGTTTACTACAAGTATCTAAAATATTTACAATGTTTTCTGTATCTCTTAGCTTGGGAATTATGAAGTCAATAATTGCCAGAACAATGGTCAAGTGGAATACATATTGAGAGAGAGAAATAAATAGATCATTTGAAATTCTTAAGCTAAACGGCACATGTTAACATGTCTTCGCTGAGTATTATCAACACATAAGCCCAAGTCTTTAGTTTAAATGCAAGGGATTGGCCTCAGGTCAATAAAATTAAAAATAAAGGAAAAATTATAAAATTTTTTAAAAAGGCCAGCAATATCATGCAAGGAATCCAAACTTACTATGAGCTGTTTGATTGAGGGAGCCTCAGAAATGGATGCACCTGGAAGCTAAAAGCCACACATCACCAGGTGTATTTTAAATTTTTTGTTGTTGTTGTTTGCAATATACTGTTTTTAACAGTCTTTGTACAGGAATAACATAGAGTTATCTTTGCCAGTGGATGAAGTCTGCCTGTTTTCTTAGCGTGTGCCAAACAAGTGGTACAGCATAGTTAGTGCTGCTATTTTTACAGCATTGTTTTTAGATGTTGTTCTTGGATATGTCTTATTTTCTTCTAAATTTATAATTGTATCTCTGTCATCCATTCACCTTTACCAGCTAACGGCTTACTGCTATTCGTTCCACCCCTTGAGAGAAGCCCACCAGGAGTCAGAGGACTCCCATGCCTCCTACCATCAGGCAGAAGGAGGAGACCTAGGTGATGAAGGGGAGCGGAAATGGGTCCCTCCTCGGGGAGGGAATAAAAATTCCTCCCGACCCCCAGCACCTACCCAGGTGCCACTTCAGAACAGGGATGAGGCCCTGGGTCCAGAGGGTCAGGCAGATGGTATCGAAGAAAATGATCTGTGCGGAGAGCCTCCCAACTACACTTCTTCTGTCAGACAGATCACTTCTTCTAGCATTAAAAAGAAAAGAAGGGTAGTTGTAGTAGGTGCCTCCCTTCTGAGGGAAACAGAGGGCCCCATATGTCAACCAGACCCATCCCACAGGGAGGTCTGCGGCCTCCCTGGGGCCCAGGTATGGGATGTCACCAGGAGACTCCCTGGGCTGCTTCAGCCCTCTGATTATTAACCACTGCTGATACTCCAGGCTGGCAGTGATGAGATTGAAAAGAAGAGCACCAAGGCAAATAAAAGGGACTTCAGGGCTCTGGGTCAAGGGGTTGATGGGGCAGGAGCACAGGTGGTCTTCTGCTCTGTCCCTTCAGTGACAAAGACAAATGATGAAAGGAACGGGAGAACCCGCATTATCAACAAGGGGCTTAAAGGCTGGTGCCATCAGCAGAATTTTGGGTTCTTTGATCACGGGGCAACTTCCATGGCATCTGGCCTGCAGGAACCAGATAGGCTCCATCTATCTGTTAAGGACAAAAGGATTCTAGCCCATGAAATGGCGGGACTCATTGAGAGGGCTTTAAACTAGGTTCGAAGGGGGAAGGGGATGCAACCAGGCTCTCCAGAAACAAGCGCAAGGGTGGTGAGCCAGAGTCAGGGGTAAAAGCAGCAGCCCAGCTGAAGTGCACGTACGCTAATGCACGCAGCATGGCTAACAAACATGGGGAGCTGGAAGCCATGGTACAGCAGCAAAGCTACGACATAGTCGCCATCACAGAAATGTGGTGGGATGACTCACATAACTGGAGCACTGCAATGGATGGCTACAAGCTCTTCAGAAGAGACAGGAGAGGGAGAAGAGGTGGAGGAGTGGCTCTTTATATTAGGGAGGATCTTGACACCATGGAAATTGAAACTAATGATGATAAAGTCGAGTGCCTGTGGGTAAGAATCTGGGGGAAGGCTGATAAGGCTGACATCCTGATGGGAGTCTGTTAGGCCACCCAGCCAGGAAGAAGGCTGGATAATTTATTCTACAAGCAGCTGGAGCATGTTTCAAGATCACCAGCCCTTGTTCTTGTAGGTGACTTTAACCTGCCAGATATCTGCTGGGAACTCAACAGCAGAGAAGAGGCAGTCTAGGAGGTTCTTAGAGTGTGTGGAGGACAACTTCTTGTCACAGCTGGTGAGTGATCCTACCAGGGGAGGGACTGTGCTAGGCCTGCTCTTTGCAGACAGAGATGGGCTGGTGGGAGATGTGGTGGTTGGAGGCCGTCCGGGGCACAGTGACCATGAGATTATAGAGTTTTCAATATTTGGTGAAACAAGGAGGGGCATCAATAAAACTTACACACTGGACTTCCGGAGGGCAGACTTTGGCCTGTTCCAGAGACTTATTCAGAGAGTTCCTTGGGAAGCAGCCCTTAGGAACAAAGGAGTCTGGGAAGGATGGGCGTGCTTCAAAACAGAAATCTTGAAGGCACAGGAACTGACTGTCCCTATGTGCCGAAAGATGAGTCGACGAGGAAAATGACTGGCCTGGATGGACAAGGAGCTCTTGAAGGAATTAAGGAAAAAGAAGAGGATGTATTACCTTTGGAAGGAGGGTCAGGTATCTCAGTAAATGTTTAAGGGGGTCACTAGGGCATGTAGAAAAAAATCAGAGAGGCAAAAGCCCAGTTAGAACTCAAACTGGCAACTTCTGTGAAGGACAATAAAAAATATTTTTATAAATATATCAATGGCAAAAGGAAGGGTAAGGACAACCTCTACTTTCTATTAGATGCGGGAGGGAATTTAGTAACTGAAGATGAGGAAAAGGTGGAGGTACTGAACACCTTCTTTGCCTCAGGTTTTTACGAAATGACAGGTTGTCCTCTAGACAGCTGTCCTCCTGGGCTGGTAGCTGGTGTCAGGGAGCAGAATAACCGCCCTGTTATCCAGGAGGAAGCAGGAGACCTGCTGAGCCACTTAGATGCTCGTAAATCTATGGGAGCAGATGGGATCCATCCTAGGGTGATAAGAGAGCTGGCTGATGAGCTTGCAAAGCCGCTCTCCATCATTTGCCGTCGGTCCTGGCTCACTGGGGAGGTCCCAGATGACAGGAAGCTGGCCAGTGTGATGCTCATCCACAAGACGGGGTGGAAGGAGGATCCAGGAAACTACAGGCCAGTCAGCCTGACCTCAGTACCTGGCAAGGTTATGGAGCAGATCATCTTGAGTGCCATCACATGGCACCTACAGGATGGCCAGGGAATCAGACCCAGCCAGCATGGCTTTAGGAGGGGTCGGTCATGCTTGACCAACTTGATCTCCTTTTCTGAGCAGGTGACCTGACTGATGGATGCAGGTAAGGCTGTGGATGTTGTCTACTTGGATTTCAGGAAAGCCTTTGACAGCATCTCCCACAGCATCCTCCTGGAAAAGCTGGCAGCCCACAGCTTGGACAGGTGCACTCTTTGCTGGGTTAAGAACTGGCTGGATGGCCGGGCTCAGAGAGTGGTGGTGAACGGTGCTGCATCCAGCTGGCAGCCAGGCACCAGTGAGGTCCCCCAGGGGTCAGTGCTGGGGCCGTCCTGCTTAATATGTTCATTGATGATCTGAGTGAGAGGATTGAGTCCACCATCAGTAAATTTGCAGATGACACCAAGCTGGGAGCATGTGTCGATCTGCTGGAGGACAGGAGGACTCTGCAGAGGGACCTGGACAGGCTGGATAGATGGGCTGAGTCCAGTAACATGAGGCTTAACAAGTCCAAGTGCTGAGTCCTGCACTTTGGCCACAACAACCCCCTCTGAAGTGTTACAGGCTGGGGACAGAGTGGCTGGACAGTGGCCAGGTAGAAAGGGACCTGGGGGTACTGGTTGACAGCCGACTGAACCTGAGCCAGCAGTGTGCCCAGCTGGCCAAAAAGGCCAATGGCATCCTGGCCTGCATCAGGAATAGCGTGGCCAGCAGGACCAGGGAGGTCATTCTCCCCCTGTACTCAGCACTGGTGAGGACCCACCTTGAGTGCTGTGTCCAGTTCTGGGCCCCTCAGTTTAGGAAGGACCTTGAGATTCTCGAACACGTCCAGAGGAAGCAACAAGGCTGGTGAAGGGCTTGGAACACAAGCCCTATGAAGAACGGCTGAGGGAGCTGGGGCTGTTCAGCCTGGAAAAAAAGGAGACTCAGGGGTGACCTTATCACTCTCTACAGCTACCTGAAGGGTGGCTGTAGTCAGGTGGGGGTCAGTCTCTTCTCCCAGGCAACAACTGACAGAACAAGAGGACACAGTCTTAAACTGTGCCAAGGAAAGTTTAGGTTAGATGTTAGAAAGAAATTCTTCACTGAAAGAGTGATTGTGCGCTGGAATTGTCTGCCCAGGGAGGGGGTGCAGTCACCATCCTTGGAGGTGTTTAAAAAAAGCCTGGACGTGGCACTCAGTGCCATGGTGTAGTTGATGAGGAGGGGTTAGGTCATAGGTTGGACTAGATGGTCTCAAAGGTCCTTTCCAGCGTAGTTCATTCTGTGATTCTGTGATGGGTTTTGCTTCAATTCTTTTGACTCACTGCCACATCCATCCCATTCATAGCAACAAGGTACCTTGTACCTTATGCTACATTGTTTTTCCATTGTAGTTTCTCAAGATTTCAGCCATTCTCTGTGCAGACATGGGTTGTTTTTTTTCCAGAGATCAGCAGATGCTTGATGATCATTCAAAACGGGAAATTGCTAATTACACTTTTAGTACCTTTATGTAACTTTTCATGAAATCTGGTATCTGTTATGAATCCATCCTTAGTCTGGTCAGTTTTACTTAGACTGCACTGGGAAGATTTATGTCACGCATAGGATGTCACTGCTTCTCATTCCAGGGGACTCTGTCTGGAGCCAATACTTGGGATATTTTTGACAGAGAGTGCTCAGAAAACCAAGGTTTTAGAAAACCTGTTCAATTTACCCTGACACTTGTGAATTTATCCCAAGCAGCTCATGGGAAGTGTCCCTTCCATAACGGTAGAGGGAAGTGGACTAAATGCAATGGTGGACCTACTACCCAAAGTTCCTCTGTTGAAGAGGAGAGATTTGCAAGAACAAACCCATATTTTTTGTTTTGGTTTACTTGATGCAGTATTTTCACAAAATCTTAAAAACTGTATCACTCTGAAAACCCCATTAGAATATCAGTTAAGAGATCCTCTTTTATTGTTAAGCGTTAGCTCAAGTTTGATGTTTTATTAATCAACCATAAACTTCTTAGCTACACAAATTACAGATGAATTTCTCTAATTTCCAGCACCACTCTGTTGTATACAACAGCAGATGTGCACGTCTCCAATGAATGCCTTCATCTGTAGTACTTGGAATTTAGGATTCCAGACAGGGGAATTTGAGCTCCCAAGCAATATTTCATGTGAAAAAAGCAATAATTATTTGTGTGTATTGGAAAAGTTCACCTTTCTGGCAACTTTACTGAACTGAATTCCCAATGTATTCATTTTGATAGGAAACTGTCATTAGCAAATAAATGGAGAGTTGAAGTCTGGTTGCGTTTCACCCAATATCGCCATTTTTTGTTCACCAGGAACAAAAGGAATCCAGTGTTGGTTCTAAAGAATCTCAGAGCATCAACAGGATATTTTTCTACAAAGATTTATTCTAGTGTTGTGCTCATTCTGCCAGAGATTTCTGAAAACAAATCTGTCCTCAGGAAAAATTAGTCAGTAATAAAAAAGCAAGAGCAACCATCTATCCTGGAAGTACTTACATTGTTGCTTAGATTCTCTCTTACTCTGGTTTCTTTTGAGGCTAGGGTTATAAATCTCTTCATTATTACTTTACTCTAGGAGAAAGGTTTTAGACTTCAATGTCTTTTTTAATAATGGGTTTAAAGAATTATTATCCACACTGTATCTAAAGGAGATATTATAGCAATGTAGCTTAGCAGGTAATTTGTTTCTGAGTAAGACAAATCATGGATTGTTTCCTACTGAGAAACATGGATTCAAACTCATTATTGTAGGAACAGTATATTATATGGGAGGCTGCTGTCCAAATGAGTTGTAAATTCAGTGTATTTATGCCTGTGTCAAGTGACTGACCAATTCAAGGTGAAGTTCAGACAGCAGATTTTGTTTAACATAATTTTGATAATCCTATTATTATTTTATTATGCAAAAGCATTCACAAATACCAGAACTGTGAGCCTTGACATGCTGTTAGCAATGTGGTAAAAGGTATAGCAGAGCTGTTTGTGTTTTATTAGTGTAGTTGACCCTGCTTTGAGCAGGAGGTTGGTCTGGAAACCTCCCGAGGTCCCTTCCAGACTGGATTTTCTTATGATCCTCTCTGGGGTGTAACGGTGAGTCTGTGGGCAGGCCACGGTTCCCTGGATGGAGGAAGAAAAAACTGTCCACAACTCAGAAGCAGCTGAATTCAACCGTTCTGGAGCTGGCAGCAGGGGCAGAGGGTGGCTCACGGAGCTCCCACCCACAGCACAGCTGGAAGCTGGCACCAAGGGATGCTGAGGCATTGCTGACAGCCCGCAAGGGGAGCTCGGGGGCTTTGCGCAGCCCTGAGAGCTGAGCCCTAAAAGTTGCTGGTTTGGAAAGCAGGGCTGGAGGACAGGACTTGTTGTGGAAGGACACAGAGAACAGATTTTTCTCTTTTAAATTTGATCTTTCTGGTTGAGGTGGGAAAGGCTGGATGTGATTTAGGCATCCAGGTGTCTGTCTCTTAATCCCAACCCTAAACCATGCTCTAATGGCATCTCTGAAAAAATATCCACGTTGAAGAAAGGCCAAACTATACTGTGAACAGCAGGATCCATGAATCCAAGTTTCTTATGCCTTTGGATAGTAAACCCCAATAGCACTCACACCACAGTACTTCCAGGGGCCCTCACACTGCACCTCAATCTTTCCTTTAATACCTCTAAGGTCCCCAAATAACCTCCTACCCCTCTCTGGTACAACCAGCTCTTGCCAAGGCTCCTCACCATATTCTCTCCAGTTTATGGCATGTACATGATGCCATTCCACCTGCTTCTTTTGTCTGCAGTTCTGTGATACTTCACGGATTTTTCATTTTTTTCCAGTGGCTGATGGAATTAATTATTCTCCCGAGGCAATATTTCACCTGCCTATTTCTATTTGTAAGCTAGTATGGTCTTCAGAGATATATGCTTTCTTCAACTCATAAATCTGGATGAAAATTAAAAACCATGCAGGAGAAATAACTTTCCTTTGTATGATTAGTGACCTTGCATTTTTTTTTCCAGAGGTTCACCATATTCACAGCAAGAATAACAATTCTTCACTAACAACTGGATCAGGTTTTCTCTTAGTTTGATTTTGATCATTCTGTGAAAGATTACCATGTTTCATTTGTTTTTCAGTCCTCTGAAAACATTTAGGTTGGTGATAAGAGTGCAAAGAGGCATTAGACAAGGAGCGTAATATTTCAGTGTTTGGTGAAGCTTTAGGAAGGGAAACCTGCCTCATGTGCTATGCAGTGCAGTCTGTGGAAATTTTGATTTTTGATGTATTATTTTCTAGCATTAGACTAAAGAGGCAGGTTTTATCCTTCCCTTGCAAGCTGACTCGCACATTGTGGATGCACCAGTTACATCTCTGTAATTAAAATTGAAATTAGTTGTTTTTAAGAACGGGAGTTAATTTGGCTATTGAGGATTTCTCTGTGTGGGTTGTAAAGCAAACACAGGGGGTGAGGTTCCAGATTTTTATGTGGTCCAGCTCATCCACAGCTAGTGGCAATGTCCTTTGGGAGCAGTGGGCAGCTGAATCAGGATAGAGCAGACTGGTGAAACCTTAGCTAGGAAATGGATAGTTAGTACAGATGGCATGACAGCAGTGAACTGAAAAGGTGGCATTAAAATCATCCTTTTTCCCGTTATTTAGGATCTTTTAAAGTGAATATTGTTTTCATCCCAGCATCTCATATGCTGTTTCAGATTTTGCTTTTTTAATTTTAAATGTTTTTAAGTTTTCACTGTATTAGCTGAGTATGTTGTTTATTATGAGCTTTCATTTAAAAATGTATCACATCAGAAAACCCCAGAGCATCAACTACCTTTAAACTCCTGATTTTCTGGGATCATGTAAAACCTTTGGCACTTCTGGTTGGATACTCTGAGATACCCACCGATAAACTCATGCTTAGGGAGAATCAATATCACAGATATTTATGCAAAGTGTTAAACATAATGAACTGATTATTTCTTTTGTTCGGTGAAAATCAGTTCTCAAGTGTTGATTAATCTGATTAGATGCAAACCTTGCTTTCATTTCTTTGCTTTTACCAGATATACAAAACCTTAGAATTCTGGATCTGCAGTAAAATGCAGACTGGAAGGAATCTCGGGAGGTCTTTAGTCCAAAATCCTGCTCAAAGGAGGGCAGACCAGGTTGCTCGAGACTTCAATCCAGTCTGGTCTTAAAATACAGCCACGATGGAGAGGAACTGCACAACTTCCTTTGGTGGCTGCTGCCAGGTCCCCCCAAAATCATCTCTTCTGCAGGCTGAATGAGCCCTGCTCCCTCAGCTTCTCCTCACAGAGTATGTGCTCCAGCCCAGACCATCTCTGTGGTCTCTGCTGAACTCCCTCTCATTGATCAGTACTGCCAAACTTAATTAGTACATGTTGTTAAAAGGGTCATTGTAGAAGCATACATTGACTGCAAGTCCATTTACTTAATACCTCTGTGTTCATTTAGAGATTTCAAGAATTTTAAAATCCACAGTAACTGCAAGGTTTCTTCTTCTCATACAGGAAGAGACAAAGGTTTTTTTGTTCTTGAAGGATAATTTAGGTGACTGAATAATATCTTCATTGAATATAGGCTTTAAAAGACTACATAAGCAAAATTTAGGAAAAGCAGTATTTTTCACACCAAAAATATGTAATATATTCATTAGCTTAGGGTTAAATATAGATTTCAAATTGTTATAAATACTCAATGCATTAAAAATCAAAAATTCATCCAATCAATGTTTCACTAAATAATAAAGTACAATAGATTGCAAAACCTAAAACAAGGACAGAGTCTTCTCCCAAAGACTGAAAAAGGTGGAAAACAGGGACCTAGTTGTTGGCACTGTGTCAGTAGAGAGACAATGGATGCTTGTTCTATTATTTATATGAGCTCTCTGCTTGGCAGATGCCACTGCAATAACCCTTTATTTCAAGTATAGAAGAAAATAGAATTTGCTTTCCTTTATAATCACACAATGCAAAATACTAATGAAAATGTTGGATTTCCTGTAGCTGAGAAGAAAGTATTGTCCTAATCTGCTTTCAGTCAGCAAGAAGCTCTAATCATTCCAGTCACATAAAACTAGACAGAATTTTAAAAAACCCACATTGTTTTATTCTCTGAGACAGAAGAGAAAGGAACATGAAAATGTTTATATAGAGTTTAAAATGGTAAGTCTTACTTTTTACCTATTTTATAAGGTATATACATTGTTATGTTGTATCCATCTTTTGTACATGCACCTTGCAACCAAACGAAAGTTTGGCATTCTTTAGGACAACAAAAAAATGTTGTTATAAATTGTACCACATAGAGGCTGGAGCTGCCTGTGCACCCCTCTGTTTCCAGTACCGTAGTCTTAGATCCACCCTCTGTAATATGGGTTATAATTATAGAATCTATAATAGAATCACAGCATGGCCTGCCTGTTCCAGTGCCTCACCACTCTCATAGTAAAGATTCTTTTCCTATTATCTGTTTTAAACCTGCCCCCTTTCAGTCTGAAGTAATTCCCCCTTGTCCTGTCACCACATGCTCTTGTAAGAAGTCTCTCTCTGTCTTTCCCTTCAGGTACTGGAAATTTCTGTAGGCCCTTTTCATTCATTTTTCTATTTGAGAATGTTTGTTTTATTCAAATCTTGTTTAAAGAAAGTCCTTAAATTTTTATTAAATCACTCTTTAATCAACATTTAGGTTGAGTTGAGTCCTTTTCCCCATATGTGCAGTGCCCAGAGATAAATTCAGAGACAAAATATAAAGTGAGGTGGCTCTTGTTCCTCTTGCATTTACCCTATGTGAAGGCTCACCCATGAAATAACTTATGAGCATAATTATTCATGTGAACCACAAACTTCAGCTCAGGACAGCTGCCCCAAATGAAATGATTGCTCTTTGCCCTCTAGCACACACCCTGGCTTTTGCTGGCCATTATAGTCCTTTCCCTCTAAAGAATTTTCACCTCTCATTGAGGTTTTTAGAGCAAGTGTGCTAATTCCAGTCTCCTGAACAAATGTCTACATAAGTAATTGCATCTTACTTGCCAAATTTCCCTGACAATTTCAGCTGAATATGGTCAGGACAGATGACTTTCTCTATAACATCTCAGTGAGGAAACCATTGGGGACAGGGAGAGAAAAGCAGAGTCAAAATGTGTATTTCAGAACACACAGATCTCATTTCTGCTGCTTTAATTAGACTGTGCTTGCATGTCAAGTGAAAACTGAAATAACAACTTGGAGGCATTTAACCAGTAGATGGAAGCCTCCCACCCAAGAGCCTTCTGGATCAGCAGCCACGAGTGCTCTGTGCATTTTCCCTACTGGCCTCAGCACCAGAAGCAGCACCATCTCCCAGACAGGTTTAACGTGTTGGTCTGACTGCTCTTGAAGAAACTGTTACTGAAGGTTCCAGCCCTGGTAGGAAACACAAGCCAAAATGCAGCCCAGCCTGACCTCACCTCCTGCCACACTCAGTAAATGGTCAATAAACCACCTTTGCAGGGCACTGGAAGAAAATGGTTCACATCCCACCATGAAAAGCTGTGCACAACCACCCCTTGTACTTAATCACCAGAAGGCCTTTTCTCCATTGTGCTTTGAAGTCATTTTATTCAGAGATCGCTTAATCAGGCGGTATTGGAGGAGAATGTATTTTTTAAAAACAATGGGTTAAACAAGACAACCCTACAGAGATGATCACGCAAATTTAACAATGCACTAAAAATCAACCCAGTTATTTGCATAAGGAGGGCAACTACTCACCTCTGGGCAGTGTGTCCGTGTGTCCTTTCCACAGATGAAGCTGCCAGAGCCAGGCAGCAGAGGCAGCACACAAGGGTCAGTCCCACGTAGCCTCCTGCCTGTGCTCTTCTGAGCCGAAAAACTCCCTTTAAAATGCAACCCTTTAACCAAAGCATGTTAGCAATGCATGTGAATCCAATGTGAAGTATGAGAGACTTCAACATGAAATGCCAACAGCAATCATTGGTTGTGCATTGCTTTGTTTTCTGCTCCAGCCCAGGCTCATAAGGTGCCCAGCATCAGCTGTGTCCCCAACAGTGGTGGGGAAGCAGCACAGTCTGTGCTGGCATCAGACCTGATTTTGGGAGGCACCACTGTGCGGCTGGGGAAGACCAATCTCAGCTCCATATAGTCTGTCACTGATTTTCCTGGAGCCAGTGTTGTGGATGTCACCCTGAATTTCCTCAAGTAGAAGCAGTCACTAACGATTAGTAGCTGGCACAAGGTTAAACTCTGCTAGTGCAGGTAAAAAATAACCTCCTTTTCTTTGATTCTGTGGAAAACCCTTTCTGGTGCATTGTGAGATGAGGTATTTTTCCGTAGAACACCTGAGTCTTTCTGAAGCCCCCTCCCACATGAATTTGTCCCAGTGCCTTCCCTCACCAGGGAAGGGTGCAGATGGCCAAGCATCTGTGTGAGGGCAGAGCGAGCACCAAGCATGTGAACCCCAGAGCATGTAATGGTAGGAGCTCCAGGGGAAGGCCTGGGACAGGTGCTCTGCTCTTGGATGCACGGCTCAGCCTGCTGCATCCAGTCAACAGCAGGTGGGAGGGAGGACTCTCTACCGTATCTCTCTCTATGGGTTTCTTCCTCCCAGATCACCTGGAATGATTTGTGTCATCACACAGGAGACAAATTGATACTACTGAGGCTATGTTCAGGGGAGCTGGCAATACTGCATTTGAAGTGCTTTTAAGCTTGTTGGCACTTGAGCAGGGTGGCACTTCAAGCCCCGTTTCACAGGTGACATGGATTATAAATAGTTTAAGTAGAGAATCAGCAAGTCTTTTTCTTTTTTTTTTTAAATTATTTTCAGTGACAGATAATCTCGAAGTCCTTATTGGCACCTGATTTCAACTCAAATAGTTGTGGTTTAGGGAGGAAAATTATTTTAAAAATTGCTGTAATTGTAGTATGGGGTTAGCAATGCCTTGAACTGCCAGTGAGCCTTGGCACCTGATGTAGTCTTTTTGTGTTCAGACCTCTTTATTCCTCTGTAAGCAGTTCATCTCCTCTTGCATAGCCCCAAGCACACAAATATATCTAAACTAATGGAAGAGTGAGTTTAATATAAAGAGGAACCTTATTACCTCTAAGTTGTTTTTCTTTCAAAGCTCTCACTTACCATGTCAGGATGTTCCTGTTCTCTCCCATTTTTCTTTTATTTCTCATCCCTTTGGAAAGACTAATTCCTACTTGGAATTATCTCTGGGGACATATGGAACATGCATCTTTCCTTTTGGCTGACTGACACATTAGATCTGGTTAGTCACTTGCCCTTTAGCTGGGAATAAATAGCAGACAATGTCAGAGTGGGACTATAGACTGGTGTGGAGTAACACCAAATAGTAGTTAGTAAGTGCCCTTCCTCTAAGCAGTGTTTAACTACATTTAAGACAGCATAGAAACTTTTCAAAAAAGCACAAAATTCAGTTACTGGAGATATATATATATAGAGATATATATATAGAGAGATATATATATATATATGTCACAAAAGCAAAACCCTAGAGTTAATAGTTGAACAATTTTCTTTCTTTAGTAGAGTCTCTTTCAGGCATTGCCAGTATTACTTTTGTTATAATTATCATAAATATTATGTAGTTTTTAGACTGGAGTGTGAGTATAGGAATGAATATGAGTTTGAATATGTTACATGGCTTTGTAAGAAAAGAATCCAAATTCACGATACTGTTCCGTGAACCTTACCAACAAAGAAAGTTCAATACAGAAAAGGTATATTTTGCACTTCTTTCTAGAAGTAGCTCAGTTTATGCATAATTGTCCTGAATAATTTCATTTGCTCCATTAATAAAGCATAAATACAGAGAAAATGGAGCAGATAATACTGTAAAGTGGCAGTAGCAACACCCTTAACAAGTCTCTGAAGCTGCGCTGTCGGCGCTTATGCCCATGGTAAGAGAAATCTGATGTGAGCACACGCTGCAGCAAGCAGTGCCCCTCCTGCACTGCACTCCTGTCCCCAGGGCGCAGATCACTCCTGCTATGGAACAGCAATAATTGGCTCCTAGGCTGCATTATCAAGTAAGGGATGACAGACACAGAAAGCTGCCGATCATTCAACTGGTTGCTGGCTCTCTGCCTAAATCCCCTTTTTCTCACACGCATGCAGAGATCCAGTAAACAGTACAGAGTTTGGTATTATTGGTATTACTTGGTATTTGTTTGCATTCAGACACATACTCAAGCTGCCCTCTGCATGTGGTCTGTGTTCCAAGAGTTTGCTCTTCTCTGCTTCATAAAGGAATGCTCTGGTTGCCATCATTGTTGTGTACATTCTGAATTGTATCCTGGGCTGTTGCATAAACAGCATCTCTGAAGTCCTGGTCCACTGCTAATAAAAGTTTTCTTTCCCACTGTCTGTAAAGAGCCCTCTCTTCCACCCTGACAGCTTGGGGGATAAAACTATTGTACAAAATACCTTCTGTGCCTTAGGTGTGGCTTTTTCCTTGTATGTTGAGCCAGGGAAGCTCAATACATGGAATTCCCACAACGAAACGCATATGGAAAACACGTCTCTGCTGGTGCTGCGTTGGCCCCAAAGCTGGCTGTGGGATGCCCTACCATTTCAGCTGCCAGAGGAAGCCACCGTATCCAGCCCTTCTAAAGAAATCTGGGCACATGTTTGATTTTGGGGATTGTTTGGTCCCATTCTGACTTGCATGACTGAATACACCTGTGAGGTAACTTGCAGAAATGTATGTAGTGATCATAGTTTCGTGCATATTCATCACAACAGAGCTTTAATAAACACTTTAATTCATATTTTTAAATGAGACTTAAAGCCTCAGCTCTCTTGCCTTTATGTGCTGGAGCAATGTGTTTGTTTTTATTTTAGTTTGTACTTAGCATGGTCACTGGTCTTGTCAGCAGATACCGAAATGCTAATGTAGAACTATGGCATGAAGTTCTTCTGTATTTTATGAAAGTACTGAAAATCCTAAAATACCTTCAATGGGGCACATGGTAGGGACTGCAACCAAAACCTCACACTGGTAGTGTGATCCTGAGACTGTGGCCAAAATACTGTCACTGCCAGGTGAGGCAAGGCTCCAGCTGTACATCTGCCACTGAAAGTCCGAGATGGAAAAGACAATACAGCTCTCCTTCCTCAGGCAGGGGAAGAATGTCTAAAAGCTCTAGGAGCATCAGGTGAGCATAGTTTTGCATTTCAGGACACACACAATAGAGCTTTCCTAAATGTACAGGAACCAAAGTAGATTGCAGAGAAGCTTTCCTTTACTCTTGTTTGTACTCTGAGAATTTGAAGATGGGTTTTACTCTGAGGAGCCACTGTATATGAAACATTTAGTATTAGATGTGTTACTTTTATTCTTTTTTCTTTTCAGGGTACCTGGCCTTGTAGCCAAGAAAAGTATAATGTATTTTGACTTTCATTTTCAGACCATTCCTTTCTGGTCTTTTCTGACATTTATAAGCAAGCTAGGCATGATCCATTAGAGAGGGCACACTGCTGGCTGAGAAACTACACTCATAAAGTAGCTTTCAACATCTTACTGCTGAACTGAGAGGATATTTCAAGGACTTCTCATGGAACTATACTGAGTCCATTAATATTAATTAGAGAAAGGCTAAAGAACATGTATGAAGAGTGTGGATGAATCTAGACAGATATTGGAAGAACTTTGGCTGAAAGAAATCAGACTTCAAATACAACACTTGCAAATACTGAAAGGTTTTGAAGTCTCTGAGATAAAACTGATATTGTGAAGTACTGCACTTGGAAAAGAGGAATTAAATGAGCAATTGGAAAGAAAGTAAAACTATCACTGTTAGCATGAGAGCTCTGTAAGACAAATACAAATCACATTGCATTATATTTCTACCTGATCGTGAGGAAACAAAATGACAAGTTTTGTGGTACATTACAGGTCTTCTAGCTGTGGGTCACTAATGGGAATTAATTATTCTTTAGACAAAACTTTTGAGGCCTCAAATGTAGAAACTCTGCGTGCAGCTACAGATACATGTCGAAGACATCCTTCTTGAAATACCTGTGCCAGTGATTTTTATTACCAAACCAGCCATTTTGGTTTAGGAATTTTCTTTTGCTATGCACAAAACAATCACTGCAAATTATTCTATAAATTTAGAAGAGAGCAGAAAGAAGAACACAGGAAGAAAGCAGAATGGGACTTCTGATTTGATTAGTCATGCATAAAGATATACATATACGTATATAAATAAGTTTACTACATTATTTATTGTTGTCTTTTTTATGTTCACAGGGCTACAGCTACTCACAGGGGCCAAGTTATATTCAAGGATGCCTTAGCACAACAGCTGTGTGAACAGGGAGGTAAGAGTCACTACAATTCTAAAAATACCTGGCAAATGTGGTTTTCCATTGTACCTGCATGTCAATGTTGCTCTTCATGAAAGCTATTCTGCAGAAAACTTCACCTCACGATCTTTTTTACATTCTTGAAACTGTTTCTTTGGCTTCATCCTTTCCATTAGCTATCCACAAATCCCGCTTTTCCTCTATGCTAAGTGTTGGGGAATATACAAAACTTTAAGTGGCATTATGCACAGGCCTGAAATCAGCCTGTAATAGCCAACGTTTCTTTTCTGTCAGAGCCATACGCTGAGTTTTAACCCTCCTTGTATTAACTTTAAGCAATATGCCTGCAGCAAAAGCTTTGTTTACTATCCAGCTCACACATGTCCTTGTGAAAAATCTGCCTTTCCATTTTTTGAAAGTAGGCCATTGAATTTTTGCCCGTCACATACAACATTTGATCATTTTTATAGCTAAACAAAATGTTTGACTTACACAAACTTTAAAAATCTAATTGTTTTCACAGCTTACCCTTTTGATGAATAACCTAAAAAATAAATGTCCTTTTGTCATCTATTGTCTACAAACAGTACTTTGCTTTGAACCTGCTTCATTAAAACAGTGAGAAGTAGAGACAGTATCCATCATTTTTGGTACAGGAGAGAAAGGAATTTCCAGTTACGTCAACGAAATTCCAGTGATATTTCCATGTGAAAAGAAACAATGAAACATGAGCCAAATGATTTAAAATAAAGATTTTAAAATTGGAAATGTGTTGTCATATTAACACACAAGAGAAAATCCTGTAAAACACATCTCTTGGGAGCATTAGAGCTATAATGCTATTTTTTTTTTCCTGTAAGTTTGGGAATATGGCTTTTGCAATAAAAAGCTGAACATTATTTCAGGAGCATAAATTGCGTTATTCATATAAGGTATCAATAGTAGCTCTGTGATAATGAGGGAAAAATACGTCAACTTTCAACTTCGATATTCAAGTTTGTGCTTTTGTTATAGTTCAATGGAAGCAGGAAGAGGGATTAAAAGAGGTGACAAAATGTCAGCTAGCAAGCTAGGATGTTGGTTATACTTTGGAGGAATTAGAAATATGGAACACAGTGCTGGCAATGAGGAGGGAGTGTTATGGTGATCTGGATGGAAAGTGGGCCAGCCTCATTTTTGCTGTGGGGAAGGCAGAACATCTGGAGAAATTAACAGGAGGTAATCGTGCACCTGTAATGTGAGTGTGAAAGAGAAGTGTTTCAGTGACTGATGTACAGGGACCTGGAACAGAAGTGTTGGCAGGATTGCCATTTGGGATGTGCCGAGGAGGGTGGGGAGGATATCTCACACAGGCTGCTTGCTGGATGGATGTGAATGAGCTGCAGAATGAGCACGCCACAGCCAAACACAGTCTGGTGTGGCCAGAACAGGTAAGGAAGGGAGAGGGAAGTAAGAGACCTAGTGATGGCAGTGACAAAGAGCTGGCAGTGACCAGGATGGTGAAAGGGATGCACAACCAAGCTGAATGGAAATACATGACTGTCAGTGTCAGAACTGGCAACATGGTCAAAGAGAATATGGGCAAAGCAACAAGATTTCTCCCTGCTAGAAGAAAACACCTTGGTAAGCAGCGACAAGTGGGTAGATATCCATCCATACAAACTTGACAGTCCTTCAGGCATGCTGTTCCCTAAGATTTTAGTAGGACAGCTGACAAAAGAAACTTTTATTCTTTCATCCCTCTGTGCTTTACAGTTCTGCAGTTTTGGAGCATAACCTAACCTCAGATCAACATTTTAGCAACACTTATGTTGGTTAGAACAGTAAGTCCTTATGTTACTGTGTGCTGTCCCTGAGTTCACAGTAACTCTACAGAACAAGGAGAAAATAGAATTTGGGTATTGGTTGTAAGCAGACAATAAAGGACACTGAGATGTCCCACTGGCTGCTCAGCTGTGACAGTCCCTTTGCTGCCTCCTCCTCCCATCCAGCCACTGATAGCCGTGTCCTGCACCAGCTCCCTGCAAGGGCCTTCAGCTTCCCCACCTTGTCATAGTTTCCCACATCCTTATAACTTTTGTGTTTCCCATGATTTTCCCAGCAATTCTCTTTGCTTTATACGCAGTCACTTCGGAGACGTCCTGGATTTGTCATCCCCAAAGTATGTATTGTCACTGCAGCACCTCTGCAACCATTGGATTTGGCTTAGGCAAGGATCCCCCCGAGGTGCTGTTCTGTGAGCAGTGGGCAGTGCATGACAGCTGGAGCAGTGATCAGATTTCCCTGCAATACTGATGTGCAAGCTTCTCAGTTCTTCTCTTGGTTCTTTCCCACATTTTTATCCTTGGTTTCCTAGCTCATACACGGTTTCCTTGACTTAGATATTCAACCACTGCATTGCTCACTACCCTTCCTCTCACCCCTTCCAGCACCAGGCTCTCCTCTGCCTTTTTCTTCTTATTTCCTCAGCACAGTGTGCATAGCATTAGTCTCTAACCACTGCATACTATTATCATTCTTATACTATTAGAATTAATTTTCCTATTCAAAGAAAAGAGGCTTTCTTTGAAGTAGACCTTACTTCATTTATTCCATTTTCATCAACACTACTAATATAGACAAAGGATTCTTTCAGGGGGAATTAGTGAATTTATTTAGATGCAAATATCATATTAATATATATGCAAAAGAGCAAGGTAGATTGACATAAATAAGGTTTTATAGTCTGTTTCTAGCCCTAAACATTACTATACTGAAATAGTGCACTGAATGATGTGGCATATTAAGTAAAGAAAAATAAAATCACAGGGCAACTTTATAGATTTATTATGGGACATCTTCTTAAGTATCTTCACTGGAGGTGATATCAGACTTCACTGTGGCTGTCCACTCTCAGATGTACATTAATAAATCCTAGTAGAGTTAATGGAATTTGTGCACTGAAAGGAAAGCGGTTTTTTTGCATTTTGAAGAGAATTAGAGGATCATAAAGGGTAGTGTTAAGGAGTGGCAATGCCATATGTATAATGTAAATGGAGTAAGAAACAATGCCATAGGGAAAGGCACCAAAGAAAGTAAAGCAATTGCTTAAAAAGCTCTGTGTTCAGAATATAATACATATTTTAGGAAGCTAGGGAGATGTTTGAGAGTTGATGTAAGCTTTAAATTTTATGAGAATTATATTGAAGGAAGGAGACATAAAAATTATCATAGAAAAAGTTAATCTAGCACAAACAGGCAAAATCCCAAACAAAAAAACTGTATAAGAGAAGCTAGAAAAGGTAGATGTCTTGTAAATACTTTAAAGGACAAATAAAGATCACAATGACTGGTCATATTCTTGCAGTAAAAATATATCTAATAAACCATATATTTAACTCCTTGATGTAATAGTAAAATAAATGGAAAATAAGGTAAACTTAGTATTGTGCATGTTGATTGATATTTATTCCTGGCTTGAGTAGAACACAAATCATACATTAATAAACAGTGGCATAACTAAAATGGAGTTGACAAGACATCAGACCTGGCTGCATTGCATAGCAGAACTCAGAAGAGTTTAGATCTGCATGAAAATAAAAATGTTTTTGGGAGGAGCAGCTTGTGGTGCACAGCCCCGCCTGCCTTTGCCACACCAAGCAGGGTGATACCAGTTAAGGAGGCCTTTTCTCTGGTGCACTGAAACTTTACATCAGTAGCACCATTCTTTGGAAAAAGAACTATACTGGGAGATTTGTGTGCATTTTAGTTCTGACTGACTAGCAGAGAATCTCAGAACAGTAAAACCTAAGAGATGGAAAAGATGAATGAAGCTGTTCCCTCAGTACAATATCATTCCCTTCTGCGTAATTCCCAGAATTTTATGCAATCTCATGCTCAGTGTCACAGATTATAGAATCGGGTTTCCTTTCTTAAGAGACCCCTCTACAGTCTGACAGATATCTCCATACTGAAAGCAAATCCTGAGAATTGGCCCAGACTCTCTTTTATTTGAGAACTTTTACCTCAATGTTTCTGCAAGATCTTTTAGGTGTGTTTTGTACCTTGTAAAATTTAGGAACACTCTGAAAAACAAATGCAAAACAGGTTTCAGGATCTCAGGCTTGTATTTTACAAGCTCTCAGAGCAATATTGTACAGAGCAGAGGACTGCAGTGTAGAGCTGGTGTGAAGTTCCTCAGTTTATGTGTCAGCAAGAATAACACAGCCCCGGGGCAACTCACTGACTCTCCCTAGGCGATGGTCCGCCTCTATCATGCAATAGCAACTTTGTTCACCAGTAGAGAGAAAGAATTGGAGGGAGTCTAAATAAAGCATTTATTTTCTTTTGTATCTTCATCTGGCTGCTAATGACAAGGAGATTAGTCTTCATAATCTGCAAAACAGAAGATACCTCCCTCCACACCTCATTTGTCATGAATCGATGAGCAACAGCTGATGGCCCCTGGCTGTAGAACTCTGAGCACAGTGTTTTTCTGGGAGCATGCGGGCATTTGCGTTACTGTAATTCACTTTCCCTTTATATTAAAAAATCCACAAAGTTCAGGGTTCTGAGGGAAAAAAAAAAGGTATATTTTTTAGTGAGTTTTAAGAATATTTTCTTATGCTGCATTTTTTATCTATCCCTATACACAGTCTTGACCCCAGAACTCTATGGAATATGGGTGTCAATAATACAAATGGATGTTTCTGGGACATGTGTTTAATTTGCCTTATGCTTGCTCCTTTTATCAGAATGGAGACTAGTGTTACTTAGCAGTTGACTATTACCATGTTTAATGATTTTGTTTCTTATTTTTTCACTGACAACAAGACCACTAACCAATTGATTTTTTCCTCCTCACATTCCAGTTTCCCTTCCCACTTCTTTCATATTTCCCTCCCTTCCAATTTAACCAAAAAGGGGCATATTGAAATTGGCTTAACCTTTCAGTAGCCTTACTTCATCCACAGAAAAATTTAACCTTTTACTCCAAAAGATGCCTTCATTCTCTCTCATCCCATTGACACAGAGCCCCACAATGTCCCCATTGACTTTTGAATTCCTCATTAGCTTCCTCAAGATTCTCATGCTTCCAGTTTGACTGTGGCCTTTTTCTCTCTGGATCACTTTGTGTTGCATACTTTCTTCTCTGCTTTTCCTTACCAAAGGAATTGCCTTGTCTTACAAGGCAAGCACTCTATATTTCCTTGCATTTTCTCATACTGTATTTGCTGGTGCCTCTTAGCTTGTGACCTCAGTTGAGCTCTGCTTCCATTCTTTCCTCAGTACATTCATCTCTTATAAAGCTCTGTATATACCCAGGGTGCTAGTTAAAAATCAAATGATAAATTCATTTACTTTACTTTTTAAAAAGTTACGACATTCTCATTCAAGCTAAGATGCATTTTGGAGCCACACAAATACTGATTCTAAATTTAAAACTGTCTAACCATGTGCCTAAGGAACATCTAACAAAGTGAATAATGGTTTAAAATATGAACTGAGATAGTCTTTTTTTTCCCCTCTCAGTCCGAAGTATTGTATAATTCCTTTTAAATTATAAATGTATATCTTTACACTCTATAGCTACTCTGCACTGTATCATTTCTTTTAGCATTGTCATATTGTACAAAAAAACCTCCATTTTACTTTAGCCATACTGTATGGCTTATGGAAAAATCCACGTTATTTTAAAGTAAGTAGTTCTATAAATTGATTAAAAAGGCAGATCTGAAAATATTTTAAAACAACTACAGTTAGTTTTGTGTTATGTTCTGAATTTCTATTATTTGTGGGCCTTAAATACAATACTTGAAGATCAACACAGTGCTGTTTTGCAATGAAATACAAAATGTAATACAGAAATTATTTATAGAGAGATTAAAGTCTGTGTTTATCACTCATTAAATGGTACCTTCACAGTCTTTTGTCATATTCAGCTCAGGAATTTGAATTACAATCAGAGTACCTGAGGCAAAAATACTTGGGCTTCTTAGATCCTGTAAAGATTTAAGAAACGTAACCTCTCCCCAACATAAAGTCTGTTTCTGTAAAAACAACCTTTTTGTCTAACATTAAGTCTTTGCTTAGTTCCACCTCTAATTTTTAAATGATTGATCAGTAGCATCAGTATGGGCCTGCACAATTTCCTTCCTTTCATTCTGCTGGTAAGCAGTTTTGTTTTGCAATGTACTAGCATATAGTGGAAGAGTTGTTTCAGGAAAAAATCCCAGATCCCAGTTCTGTATTGTTCAATCACATAGACAGCGAGTTTTATTAAATAATGATGAAGTCGAAAGAGTTTGCAAACGTAAATATGCCAAATTTGTGCTGTACCTGTGCCTTTTTGCTGAATACTGAGATTTTGCATAATAACTTCAGGAAATGTCATCCATGACTGTGTGTATCCTTGGCTGGAGCCCTTTGCACAGAAAGCCTCTTTCAAAGAGCCATGCCAAACAACCCAGGGTGAATGATAACACAGTCTTTTGTCTTCATTTGGAGGCCTGAACTGCTCTCCTTGGAGAAGGTGATCTCCTTCTGTTGAGCTACTTTCAAAGGCCAATGAAATTTGCTTGGGCAACTGAGGAGTCTGCCCATGATGTGCCCTGGCATGACCACACTCCTCGTAGGTGAGCACTGGCAGGATGGCTCTCAGCCACCCCTTTGTTCACAGCAGATCACCCCTCAGTACTGCTCTGGAACTACTGAAAAGGGGATATTCAGAACATCAGAGACAGAGATTTTATTTTAAACCTAGCCTCTTACAACACCAGGAGTATTACAAATGCCATGCCATAATGTGCTTCTTTTCCTGCAAGCAAAATACAGAACGGTTTGTGTTGCTCAATCTGGGAAATAATGCAATTAATCCAGTTCAATCCATTTCATCTGTGTCAATAATTTTTAGAATGTTTCTGGTGAAATTTACACATTCCCATGGACAAAAACAATACCTGGGGCTGCAAGGGACAAATGCAGTCTTTTCCATTGTAGGACTCAGCAGTGTAGTACAGCACTAATCTGGAGACAATGCCAAGCTTAATGTGCAATAGTTGTATTTCTCCACATTTTGTACCACCATGATGAGAGGTCTTGGCTGTTGCTAGAGTCATTACTGGCATTTTTGCTAGGGAGGACAAAGCAGCACAGGTGAATTTCTTGTATAAAAATGGAGCAAGTTAGCCACAAAAAGGAAAAAATATTTCAGATTTCTGAAACAACAACAGACTTAAGAAGGTCTTTTCTCTCAGCTGCAGTAAAGTTCTCAGTGGTGGTTTTCAGTGTGTGTGTATATATATACACACATACTCCCCTTATATATGCATAGATATATACATATAGATGCCTATGTATAGATGTATGCGTGTATATATGTGTGTGTCTGTATCTATACATACATATGTATATATGTACATAATGTTAGTGAAGAGATATATATGCACATATATACTTATGCGGTTAGTGGATGGTGTTAAACATGTCAGTCCTCTAATTGGTAAGTCAATTAAATCAAAGTTTTCTGTCTAAGGTAAATCCAGATTGCTTGCCATAATTTTCTGGTCTGCAGATACCTCATTTGTTGGCTGCTCAGTCTTCTTCATCACCTACTTCTCCATGAAATGTTACAATTTCATTACAGAATATCATGCCTCCTTGCAAACCCAGTGTTTAAGGAGTAAGCAGGAAGAGAAAAACAAAATTCTTGAGATTTGCGTTGGACTTTCTATTCAGATGACTATGTGTGAGAGCTCTACACAGATTGCTGCATTCATTTTTATATTTATTTTTAATCTATTTTTAATTTGTCAGATGTTATGACAGAAATTGCAGTACTTCAGTATTTTATTGCAAATATGGTGAAGAAATGAGGAATACTGATACAGTTTAGGTCAGTGCCCAGCAAAAAACACAGAATCATCAAATGAATTTTGGCTTCAAAAATTATCGTTTTTTTGGATGTTTTTATTTTACCAAAGTCCAAAATACAGCTGGAAATATAGATCCATGGCTGAGGTACCGATAGACAAACAGGTAGCTGCTTCCCTTGGTTATATGCACCCCTTTGGCCTCTGTGAAAGAGATGTAACTTACCTTCGATTTAAGACTGAGCAAGGCTATGGATGTAGTAGCTGCCATGGAGTATCTCACACACTGTGTAGCCAGTTTCTAGACTTCCCCATATATTTTTATGTAGCTGTGCCCTTTCAGATACAGTCTGGTTCCATGTGTGTAATGCTACACCAAGACTCCTGTTGCAAAATGTTGGTAGAAGATTACTTATTAAACCTGTGTCATTTCACACGTGCCCCCCATGCAGTGTGTCTATGCAACATTCTGGTGTTTCTTGGGAGGCAGAGACCTACTGGGAAATTGATCACCATTGCCTTCAAAAACATGCTTTGATATAAGTGTTTGATACTGTGATTTGCAGAGTTAATCTGTTACTTGTTGCCCTAGGAATATTTGGATTATCTTCCCCAATAATATGCCCAGTAAAATGTTGTTCAGTGTAGTATAAAAGATCAAAGTATGGCATTTGTTGCCTCTCCTAGACTATTTCTGTTGTTGAACCTGATTTCCACTCTCTTTGTCAGTCCTTGAGCTATTAAATCTGAATCCAAATTATTTTTAACAATATCTCATAATTCTAGACTAGAATTGATCTTTTCACCTTACTGTAAAACCAGTATTGACTCATTTATTTTGATGCTTATTTTAATTAAGAGAATAATTATTTTTGTTTTCCTATTATAGTTTTGTAACTTTTGGGTTTTATCATGTTTTTCACAATTAAACTACTGGGATAGCTGATTTAAGAGAATATGTACTGTACAATTTGTTTTAAGATGAATCAATTTTTAATTGTGCAATTGAGCTCTGATTATAGAAGATGTTCATGCACTGTGCGTCTTTGTTTTCCACAGCCCCAACAGAAGCTCCCTTACATCCTCACCTAGGTAGGTGATTTGTCATTCTTACTACTTAAACTCAGAATCACTAACTTTATTGTAATAAAAATCTGTAAGGTCACATGAAACTAGGTCTGAGGAATTCAAATAAAAATGAGATTCATATAAAATGGATTGAATTATGTCTAACTCTGATTAGTTGTTTCTTCACTGTGATTTTTTTTGCTCTTTATTGCCTTTGAATCCTTGCAGTGTGAGCATATCATGCTGCAGACCTTTTGTTCCTACTTACATATTAGAGCATCTCTTTGCAAAAGAACCAGGACTGGACCACCCCTGCTATGAAAACAGGCTGGAAGAGTTGTGGTTGTTCTGCACGGAGAAGGGAAGGCTTCAGCAACATATTAGACCACTTTTCAGTATTTAAAGGGGCTACAAGAAAGTTAGAGAGGAATTTTTTACAAGGACTTGTAGTAGTAGAACAAGGAGTAATGACTTTAAACTGAAAGAGGGCAGATTTAGATTAGCTATCGGGAAGAAAATCTTTACTGTGAGGGTGGTGATACCTCTGGTGGTTGCCAGAGAAGCTGTGGATGCCCCATCCCTGGAAGTGTTCAAGACCGGGTTGGATGTGATTTTGAACAATCTGGTCTAGTGGCAGGTGTCCCTGCCTATGCCAGAGGTGCTAGAATTAGATGATCTTTAAGGTCCATTTCAACCCAAACCATTCTCTGATTCCATGACCCATACCCCTCAGTGTGGGACAGCACCTCACACCAGAGCAGGGTTACTGTGAGGAAGATTTTGTCCCGTGCACCTCCAATGTGGACCCCAGAGCAAGGCAGTGCTGCTCCTGCTCTCCAGCCCTGCACCCACCAGCCCTTGTGTTGCAATTTGATAGTCCAGGACAGATTCTGGCATTCTTGCTCAGTTTGAATAGCAGTTACTTCATTCATTTAGTGGAAGTATCTGTAGAGAAGGGTCTGTCTGATACAATCACAGGTGCCAAAGTTTTGGGATTTTAGGTGAGTTTATTGGTCATCATACATAAATGAGACAGTAAATCTAGGTGGAATACTGGAGTCCAAAGTTTGCAGAACAGTGGTGAGAGATATTTGCATAACATAACTCACAGTTTATGTTCTTTAGGTGAGTTGACCTTTACTGCCAAGTCTGCTCATAGCAGCTGAGAAATTCCAATGAGCCCACAGATTTTTGCTTATGAGTTGTCAGAACGAATCCCCTGATTATAAGAGCTGTAGTACACTCATTAGGACTTCTCATCCATTCTTGTGCCCATGTTTGCAAAATCTGGATTTTGAATGATTCTTTTCTAAACCTTCAGAAAACCAACAATTTGGAACAAAAGTTCTTAAAAGATTTAGTTTATACTTGATGACTCCATCTTTCCATAGTCATCACACTTTCGTGATGGGGGCACTTCTTAATTTTTTGTGGTACTATCATCCATAGCAAGCAAAAAACCCTGTAACTAAGAAACTCCAGCTTTCATTAGTAGCATAAACTAAAAAGTAGATTTTTGGAAACCTAAAATGCATTTTACAATGCATTACTTTAACTCTAGGTACAGCAACATTTAGAAAGCACAGGATGATTGCACTGGATTTTTTTTTCATATACTGCTTTCTTTTCTTTGCAGCTGAAATGCACAGTGACAGCATTATCCTACGGGATGACTTTGACTCTTACCATCTGCAAGAACTGAATCCTACCATGTGGTGAGTTTCAGACTTCTGCACTCCTTTATATGCATTTGAGCAAATGAAAACATTATATTTATTGAATGAAGTGAAGTACAAACTAAAGTGTGGGTTTGCTTCATTAAGACCTAAATATTTTGGTTTATTAATTAATTTATTAATGAGTGACTGAGAAATTCTAAGCACATTGAAGTGGGTGACAAATTCTTGTTGATTTCAAATTTTTAACTAATCCAAAAATAGAAAGACTAGAGCTGAGCTCAGTGAATATTTATGAATGAAGATTTTGGTTTCCTGAAGACACAGCTCTTCATCAAAAAGAGAGGAATTTCAATAATTAAACTTTGTTGTTTCAATTTTATTTTAATTTCATGTTGTACATGTTTTTGGTGAAGCTAGCTATAGTAAAAATTCCTTCCGAACTGAAATCAAGCATTTCCAAATGATTTAAAAAATCACAAGAAAATTCCCCCCAAAGCCCAACTGGAATTAAATACCTCTGTCTAATTTTCATGTGATGAAAATATTTGAGGTTGATTTTTTTTTCCTTTTTTTTGTGGAAGGAACACTTTTTCAAAAATTTTGCGTTATGTAAGAAGGAAAACTTCCCTTCTCACTTCTATACAGCAACTCCCAATTTCTAGGGTTTGGGAGGTTTTGGGATTCCTGAATAGGGTCATTCGTATTATCACAGTCTATGTCTGAAACAGCCAGCACAAGATGTTACCATTCTTTAACCAGCAGATGCTATTGAAGAATCTCAACCTTCCCATGCATAATAAAGCAAGTACAATTTGGGACAGGTCAGGCAGCAGCTTCATGAACTGAGACCATTGTGAGAGAGCTCTCAGACGCCATCTGTCCCTCTGCTCCACCATTCTCTGCCAAGTGATTGCAGAGACCCAACCCGTGCACTGGTTCAGAAAACAAGGGAAGAGCTGAGGAAAAATAATTAATTCAATGTTAGTAAAGTCAAATATCAATCCCTGGGAGGGGTGAACTCCTTAAGTCACTGCCACAGTCCTAAGCTGTCCAACAGTAAATAACAGGACAACATGGAGAGATGACTGCTGGTGGAGCCTATAGGAGCGACACCCCAGTGCTCCCTGAGCTCAGAAGAGGGGAGTTGGAAACTGCTGCAGACTGTTAGCTTTTAGTCAAAAGGAGTGTCCTTTTAGCAAAAATAGCTCTTAGACAGACCTCTGAATCTTAAATATTAACAATTTTACCACCACACTGATCATAAAGATACAGGACCATGTCATACGATGTATGTGTACGATATCACAGAAGAGGAAGTTATACATCTCTCTTGGTACAAAACTGATTCTCTTCTGTATGGTGAGTACATATACAGTATATAATAGCCCGATAAACACATCATTTGGTCTCAATATGAAGTTTCAAAGGTTGGACCCTCCTTTTTTAATATAAGATTGTTTCTGAGTTTTCTATTTCTTTCAGTCCTATTTCATAAATATAACTAACTATTGTTTTAATTCATTCAAGACACAGAAATATTTTACTGGGTTAGTTTATCTTGTTCAAATAAATCCTTGATGAGCATTTTAGCACTTACCTGCATTTGTTAGTTAATATATTTGTTCTGTGACATTTGACTTCATTTTCCTTTTTATTAAGGACTGTCACAACTTTCCATCTGTGCAGGTCTTTCATAGTTTAAACATCTTACATAAAAATGCTGTAGTTTACAGAATTTTATGGATATTTTTATTTTGTACATACTCATTTTAATAGTTTTTAATATGTGCCTACAATTTTTGCTCCTTTTGTTCCTTTTGTATCAGCTCTTTAAGTGTTTCTTTTGGACTAGAGGCATTAAGGACCTGCAATACTATAACATAAAAACCCCTCTTTCTTTATGGGTATGAACAGATCAAGGACTCTTAATGGGTTGCAGAATAGCTGCCAAGGTAGATAGCTTTAGCAGCAGTGTGTTAAATGGACTTGAGTGGAAAGAAATGAGAAGAGGCATTATTTCCCTGCAGATGCCTCATAACTCACAGAGGGCTTGTCTGTTGGGAGCCTCCATAATTTATTTATCCATTGCTCTCAACTTTAAATTCATCCTTGCTTATAGAAGTCTCAACAGAGAAATTTCAGACTAAAAGAGCCCCCAGTCTTCTGCTCCTTTTGTCCCCAGGATTTAGATTTGGTCCCTCTGGAATAAAATTTGCCTGCTTTGTTTGGTGAGTCAGTGTAGGGACGTGGGTGCTGGGAGAGAGTCCCAAAACTCACCACAGTCCTGAGACAGATTTTCCTGCAATAGCAGAAAGCCAGCATTTTCAGCAATGCTAAATGGAAGTGGAGCACGAATAAAAGAAAACCATAATGAGGTATCACGAGCTTTTCAGCACAAAAGATTTCTGCAGTAGCTCTGCCTCCAGTGAAGACCCACTTAGTGACAGAAAGCTCATTCTCATTTGATTGTCTAGTGGGAGTAAAATCAGGAATTATTAACAGTTGTTGCCATCCACCCTAAAATTGCGTTTTTTCCCCTGGCAGCTGCTAAAATCCCATCTTTACCACAAACAATTGCAGTGAGTGCTGGAGCAGTATTTCCAGCCCTGCTCGGTCTGCTCTGTGTGGAGCAGCTGCCTCGCGCGCGCAGACACCCCAGCAGGGCTGTGCCACGGGGCCACTTACGCCGAGCCACTCTAATCGTTTCTGAAGCCATTATTTGTGTAGAGATGAAAAGAAAAGTGTAATTTCCTCCTATCTTTTCTTCCCAAATCCTACGTAACACTGGCTTGGAAGTGATTAATATTTTCCCACTTCTCCTGATTCCCCTTCTGGCATGTGCAGATCTGGCAGAGATGTACCGTCCAAGTGCACCAGCTAAGCTGTTTATAGCCTCTCTGTGTATCCAATTTTATGAGTCCCAGCAGAGCCTGTGTGTCACTCCATTGCTGGGAGAGGCCTCACACCAAATAACTCTTTTGCACAAGGGCACTGTATGATTTCGAGAGTGACTGCCTGGTGTTTATGGAATTCTGCTCTTTCAAATGCATTAAAAGACACATCCTTCCCAGCAGCCATCTGTTTCTTTGGAGGCTCAGAAACAGGGAAGGAGTGGCTACAAGTGTTTCTGGAGCTGCAGAAGGAAGAGAAAGGGAAGGTTGGGATAAGGCTCTTTGTAAAAGAAAAGTCACAGCACCACAGTTCCTGACCTAAATCAAAGTTTGGTGACTGAAATAAAACAGTGGGAAAGGGACAGGGAGACATGACAGCAACAGGAGAGGACACATAAGGAGAGCAAAGAAGGAGGATTTCTCTGCTGGGAATGCAGGAATGGGAGCATGTCTCATCTTTCTCATTTTCCTGGGAAACTACCCACGATGAAGATTTTCTTGTGTGGTTTCTCCAACTAATGTTTATAATCTTTTCTTCCAGTGTCCAATCATGTCAGGGTATGGTCATTTCCAAATTTCCCAACCCATAGGCAGAAGCCTGCTTATTAAGCAAACATTTCCTCGTTCTTGGGTTTTATTTGTCACCAACTTTACAAAATCTCTTGTCTTGTGAAATAAATATGCTTCACACAATCATAAATGTCCAAAGTATTACGTATCTGACATGTACTGGCTGTGGAAATTAGGGTAGGTAAGCGATTCCCACACCGCTGTAAATGTAGCACCAATATCCATGCTCAGCCAGCCACTGCTCACTTGTCTAACTAACTAGAAAGTAATGTTTAGTGCATTTTTCAATTAGAAGGCCAATAACACAGGTGATTAGTGTCCACAAGACTTTCTGAAAACTGACAGGACACTATTAGATCAGAAAGCTCAGAGGCCATGGAAGTAACTGATTTCTTCAGCAGGAGGAGGGAATCTGCACCAGGCACCACTTGCCAGGGAATGGCTGGATGAGTAGAGGTCCAATATGTGAGGTATGAAGAAGACTGTCTAGATCATTGAGCACCTGTTCCTGTGACCATCTTGCCTCCATGTAACCTGTAAAACTGCAGTGGAGAGTATAAAAAAAGTGCTATATAAGAACTAAACCAGGCTAAACAAGAACAAATGAAAAAAAACCTGTGTTTAATCCTATGATAAATGATTTAATGTTAAGAACATGCATAACTTGTAAAGAATAAATGTTGACATTAATGCGTGTTTCAGTATAAAACAGTTTTAATAGTAGGTCTGGAGAAAACAGGGGATTCAGTACATTTTAAGGAGAAAGAGCCTGTACAGAAGTGTATTGCTGGCTAAACTCTCCTTCCCAATCTGATGTCATGTTTCATCTCAAAGCCTATCAGCACACCAAGCAGCAGTCACTTACCGAAGGCACACTTGTCAAAGATGACATGAAGAATAGCTGAGCATGTAAAATCAGTCAATGAGAAACAGACATTCTCTTGGTCATCACTTCTTCATGGCATATGAGAAATGTACAGGTACAGTGATATTTCCAGTGGCAAAGAGGTTGAGGAAAGCTTTGTGACAGGAGAGAGAGGTCCTAAAGTGGTTTCCAAATTGCACTAAAACTGTGGGATTAAACTTCAGAAAGATTTATGTTTAAAAATCTCTTGGCAGTTTGAGATGTTTATCTTCTTTATGGTTCAGACATCACAAAAGACATCAGTCAATATAATGTCCACATACTCAGGTATTGTAGAGGGAAAAGAAATGACAAATAGGGGTGGGGAAACAGCAGATGTTTCCCCTTCAGCAAAGTGAAGAACAATAGCAGAGAGAGGTGGTACTCTCCAAGCCAGAGATGAGAGAGATGGCAGGTCTGTGGAGAAGTCATCTCGATAAATGCGACACTTGTCAGCAGTGGCAGCGAGGACCAGCTGTGAAGAGAAAGCTGAAGTGATTTCGATGTGCTAAGATTTTAGACCAGGCAGGTGAGAAAGATAATGTAGAAAACTGCACCCAGCTAGGGCAATTAATACTGTCTTATGTTTGTATAAATAGAAAAGAAATTAACCTTCCTGTCTGCACCAGGAGAGGAGCAAATTGGATCGTTTCTAAACACGTAGTACGATGACAATGATCTGAGGAACAGCAGATCAATTATCTTGCTCTTCATGCATTCTTGTCAAGCTAATGAGCAGATTATTGTCAAAGGTAATGCATTTCAAAGAGAGCACAAAGGTTTGAATCAGGATTACCAACAGCCATCCAATTTTGTATGAGAGGAGTCATCCTAGAAAAGACGACCGATGATGAAACTGCTGTATTAGCAGGACAGTGTTTCTGGATTTCCAGACAATATTTCATAGACCACATTACAGAAGTAGAACAGATGAATCACTTTTTATTCATTGAAATATGAGAATTACAGAATTAAAATATCCCTTGGATCATGTAGCCTGACCTTTCAGGAAGGACTAAGTGGTCCCTACAAAGTATTCATGGCAAAGTTTTCCTGCTGTGTCTGTCTCTTTGCACACATCAGGAGTCCAGGCAGATGCTCCACTACAAAATTCAAAAATGTAAGGGAAGACAAGGAAAATAATTTTTATGACAGCCAGAATCCTACAGAATTCCAGGAATTCTTCTAGTTCCTGTCCCTCTACTCTTCAGTTGTCAGAACTTTGGGATCAAGGGAAATTTAGATAGCAACAAAGCACGTCCTCTGTGAACTCTGCTTCTCTGCTTACCATTTTATTCACTCGTGCTCTCTTCTTGCCTTTTATTGAGAAATAAAATTATTTGCTGACTGTGACTTCTATAAGTAAATATTAATTCACTGAAGTTGATTTGAACGACACTACTTTATTAGAATATTTTATTTTGCTGCTTAAATTCGAAATCCTAAATGCTATCAGGGTGAGTTGCTGAATTACTTCATTGGCATGCTCATACAGGACAAACAACTCAAATGTTTTTATGGCTGACTTTTGTTCTGGAGTAAATGTTTCCCTGTAGGTTTGATGTTTAATTTGAGCTTTGGATGCCCAAAGGCAATGTTCGTCAGCACCATTGCAGGCAGCTTGTTGGCGACCAGGAGTGTACCCAATGTTTTTTGAAAATGTGATCCTCATGCCAAGATCTGATACCCCGATCCTAGAAGATGGGGGAGACAGCCCTTTCCCTATGTTCTGCGGTTAGGCTGCCTACAAAGTCCTTCATATTAAATTAAGAAATATCAGGACAGGTGTAATTAGTTGTCTCTGCAGCACTTACCAGCCTCTCTGAGAATTTCTTCATAGTTTTTCCCCTAAAAGGTGAGCAGAGTGGCAACTCTGTTACTAGGAATATGGAGTATGACAAATACAAATAGAAGAAACAGCAAATGCCATGTTACACTGCAGCCTCAAACCTGGCCTTTGGGGAAACAACCCTGCAAGGAGGCGAGGGGCTGATCCCAGCCCCTTGTCCTCAGCTGTTCTTTACGGTAACTCCATGCCGGTGGGTTTACATATGTTAAATCAAATGTTCGCAAGGATTTTATAAGAAGAGAAGCCTCAGGGTAAATTACATATGTAAGATTTCAACTTGGTTTCCAATGGTGAGATGTTTTGCATTCAAGGAGCAGGGACACCTCACTTTAGGGGAGGGGCAGTTTGCAGACAGCAAGTGCTGAATCACCGGGCCTTTCACAAGAGGCAGCTCTAGCGGGTCATACTTAGAGTTGCCCAACCTTTGTGTTCAGCACCATGATAGCAAACAGTCCAACTGGAGCACCAAGACACGGGAGTCTGATTTTACAGTTTACACCATCTCAAACATGCAGTCTCTGGCTTCCATTCTGAACATGGTGTGCTCTCCTGCAGGTCTGAGTGCAGTAACTGTGAGGTTGGGGAGCACTGCGGAGTGATAATGCACGGCAACGCTGCCACGTTCTGCGAGCCATACGGACCCAGAGAACTGGTAAGTGAAGGCTGCCTCATCTGCTGGGGCTGGGGCTGCAGGCTGTGAAGCTGTGTCAGCTGCAGGGATGTTGGTGTGCTCTGAAAGTTTGTTGGTGTTTAGCAGAGATGCTCTTGAGCAAGGTGATAGGTCCATAGATGTACACCCAGCAACATCCCAGTGCCCGGTGTTTTAAACTGCAGATGCTAACCAACGGTTATTGCAATAGTTGGCAAGGGACAGTCTCTTGATCTAGCATGTATCCTAGTTACTTAAATTATCTCTGAAATACTGAAAAGTCGAGGACATAGAACTGTGTTGTTGAACTGGCATCATTCTCTTTTTATATCCAACAATTAAATAGAGACAGGGTTCATTTTTCTTTTATTATTTTATTTGTCTTGTCCTGTTTTTTCTTGTCCCTGTTGACAAATGTTAATTTGGTTGTAAAACATCACTTGTGAACAATGCATCCTACAGACTTAAATGCAGCCTGGAGCAAGCACCTGCCAGTCTCAGGGAAGTGTATGTAACAGATTGAGTCATGATGAATGGGACAGAATTAATTTTGTTTGGGGGTAGTTTAGTCATAAAATTGCTGTAAGAAACAACATGGTGCAATTTGCATTAACTTGAGGTCATCTGGGTGTGGAAAATGAATTGCAGTACATAAACCAATGCCCACATGCTGATGCTGGGCAGCTAGCTGCAATGATGTACATAAAAGGGGAGCTGTGGAAAGAACTGAAAAATTAAAAGGCCAGATCAAAGCCCATGTAATTCGAAATTAATTTTCATGTTTTCAACAGTCTTCTGAATGGAGGAGAGGCTAATTAGAGCTATTTGAAGAGCAAACATGGAAGATGGCCATAAAACAGAAGTGGTTTTGGCCAGGCATCTTCCCTTCACTTCAGACACTGACAATTCTTTTGACAGGGTTAGTTTTGCATCCTTAACTGGGACCAGAATTACACAAATGCAATGTAGATATTGCGGACATGGTGCGTAAAAGTCATAAACACATATAAAACTAATTTAGAGATTTTACAGATAAAAGAGAATTTCCCTCGCTGCCAGCTCCAGCCGGGGAATCCTGTGAGGGATGTTAAATGGCCTCTCTGCTACTTTGCATCCTGTTTGAATGTGCTGTGCTTTGCTAACTGCCTTGAGAAGGCATGCATTGGTTTATGTCCTGTGCAAAAGTGAAGTCACACCACTGGGATATTTTTCCTGTTTTTTACATCCATTTTTAGTTGTAGTACTGAGCATAGGTAACGCTACTTGGAAAAAAAATCTGTTTATGATATTTAACAAACCAAGGGTGCCAGCTCTGAGGGTTTTGAACTGTCATTCATTAGCTGTCTTCTCCCTGCTGATAGGCAATTTAGACTATCCTTAGTAATCAGGAATTGGCTTCAAAATGCAGTCTTGGACTGCATTTGTCATGCTGCTTGCTGTGTGGTAAAGTAGCACTACCATGGCATCAGGAATTTGGAAAAAATTTGTTATGCTACCAAAGTGGTGTGATTAAATAATTATCTGAAAAAATCATCATTCTTATAAACAGTTACCAGCCTTAAAATTAAAGTATTTATAAATATTATGGCAGTGTTGCAGAAAAATCAATTCCTTCTGCAGGAACATGCTAATGGCTTAACATTATGGATGAGCACAAGACAGTGTTCAGGCCAGAGATGTGATCTAGCTTTATTTTTGAGTATGGACATACATTTAAATGTCTATTGTCTTAGAACCAACCTGTTTCTCATTTGTAGTTGTTTCTCCAATTTCACAATGTATCTCTTTCTGTCACAAATTTTAAAACCTGTTTTATTTCTCCATGATTTTCATTAACCCTATTCTGTCCCTGCTTGAAATGGATCATGAAATCTCTGCTCCTGCTAATGGCTCCTAGTACATGAATTACTGCTTTAAAATACTTAGTCAAGAAGAGTTGAATTTGCAAAATCTATTATATCAACAGCTCTAACAGCTGCTGATTTGCTACCTTGACCTCCTTCTATTCTCCTGATTTCCAACAGCCACCTGTTCCTGCAGGCAGAGGGTTTTTTAATACCAACTGTCTCTGTCTGTTGGTGAGAATTTATGGCTGGCAAAATCCTGGAAAGGTGTATAGCATCAGAGATGTTGCAAGCAAAGGAAAATATGTCCTAAAGGCTCCCTACCATTCTCTCTGCAGTGTCTGAACTAAGAAGTCCTATGCAGAATTTTGCAAATGTTTTTAGTAAGTCTAATGCTTTTTCCCAAAGCACTGCTGAAATGATTCACAACACAGTCTAAGTCTACATGAATGCCTCTTCTGTGATAACGGATATGTTTAATTTCTTGCTGATATGAGCTACTGAACCCCGATAAAGGTTTTGTTTTCAAATTATAACTTGCACAACATAATTAATTGAATGAAAACTAAGGTAATAGGTGCTCTTACCTCAAATCAGAAAGCAATTTATTATTTGGCATGATAAGTGTGGTACCTAATACTGAATCGATCCTGGCAGAATGACTTAAAAGGGAATGTGACTGTATTTTTTAAAGTGTTATGTAAATGCAGCTTTCCTTTTCTTGTTTAAAAACTAAAATTACCTATTAGGACATGTAGTCTTTTTATCAGCTAATCTTCAATGCATTTCAGTGACGATCCCATTCCTTAATATTTATAAGAAATTCTTTTCTGTATGTAATATGTATGTAGAAAAGAAACAAACCACACCAAAACCTCATGCCAACCCATTCAGATCTCCATCCATTATTTTCAAAGGCATCATTTAATGAATACCTCAACTAGGTGTGCACTGGCCCTGGAAGAAGCCCAGTCCCTTTTGCTCTTGGATGTCTTGCTTGTTAAGTAGCAGTACCATTAAATCCAACTTTCAAAATAAATTGAAAACAACTAGGTGTCCTTCACAACACGCTAGGGCTTGTTATTTTATAGCATTTTCAGGAGAACCATTCTAATTTGAACTACTGAAATATGCAGACATCCAAAGAAGGGAGAACGAGAGGCCTCAAAGGAGGGTGGATTGCTGGGTACAGGGTGAGCTGCTGATGTTTTGTGTCTCTTTCCAGGTCTTGGCTGCATGTCAGCAGTGGGTAGATGCTGCTACAATACTTCACTGTACATACCATGTAGTATCATCAAGGTTTTTGGTTTGCTTTGGTGTGTAAGGTTTAAGTTCTGTTGTTTCCTCTCAATTTTTCCTTATTTTAGGGTTACTTAATTTTATTTTTATTTTTTATTTATGATCATTTTTAGTCCTTGTTCTGTGCTGGGAAAAGTGAGAACCCTTCCAAATATACAGATTTACACTAAGCTGACTATAAACCACAGAGTTCATTTTTTCAATCTTCTCAAGAGTGGTCAAGTGACCATGTTGCACATAAATGTGCTTTTTTTTGTAGACATTAGTATGGTGGGAAAAAATTCTGGCTTTGACAAATGATGATATTTCAATAATCAAAATGACATTACAAAAATGTCCACAATCATTCAGCCTGAAAGGGCTGGTGATTAGCAGTCCTATACACTGGAGATGTAGGTGTATAGAGATTTTCCATGCTTTCAAAGAGAAACAAGTGTTGAATGTGTTGTTTTGCTGATCTAACAAAAATATTTGCTTCTCTTCCCATAGACCACCACTGGCCTTAACACAACTACTGCATCTGTCCTTCAGTTTTCTCTTGGTAAGTTTAGATTACTCTTTCACCTGAGAAAGTGCAAAAAGTAATTTCTGCAAAGGAAAATGGCCCTAAAGTTCAGGGTTACCTTTCTGGTTGATGTTACACTCAATATGAGGGATTAAAAAAATCTTTTAAAAACTGCAGTGTATTTATTATCTCCTGATACGGAGCTACTGTTTTAAGTGTTGGAAATGAAAAACTCCAGTGGATACTCTGATGAGCCATGTTTATGTTTTTTTCTCCTATTTTATAGCCTGATGTTTAACATTATAATTTCTTACTCTTTCTCTGAAGTGTCATTATTGTTTCTAAAACAAAAAAAGAAGTGTTTTATCACTTAACCCCCTGATATATTCCAAGTTACACCTAGGTAGTGCTGTTTGCAACACATTTGTACAAAGAGAAGAGGTAGGGGAGATGAATACTAAATGCTATTGAATCCAACAGCATGGTGGTATGCTGTATCACTTAGAATACCGTGAGTTATTGCACATTTCACTGTGCAGTTGTGGCTATAAATTATGGCTGGGGCTGGGGCTGAGGGCAAATTTGGAACACACCTATTTGTTAACTCATATCTCAGTGTTCAAAATATGAAGGAAAAATATTCTTTTGATATAAATGGTTCAATAAAAAAGCAAGCAGGAAATGTAGCCTGCTTCCTCTGTGGACCCCTGGATATGTGTTTCCAAATCATATTCCTACTTTTAAAAAAGTAATTCTCCAAAAGTATCTCAAGAGATGTGTGATTAAAGTCTGGAAATCCCAGTTGAAAACAAGAACAATCATGTGGCTTGGAAGCAGCTTGGGTTTTTCAATGGATTGGAAATCAAAATCCTAGAAGGCTCAGAAATACATAATTTAAATTTGTTTGTTACCTGAAGTTGTTCATTTGGGTATTGGAAGTCATCAGTACCTGCAACTGACTTCAATGTTAATACATTTAAGGACTGGTATCTATCCTTTTATTTTGAATTACTGGTTTTAAAAAGCCAGAAAAATTCATCCAATCCTCAACTGTATTACTGCATAAATATTGGGAGCCTCAGATGAAAACCAGCCTGTTGCTGCCCTGCAGTTTCATTCAGACAGTGGAAGAGTAGCAGCTCACTTGATCCACTGGGATGTGTTGCTCACCAACAGAAGCACAAGGAGATGTGACTTCTATAAAGCTGTAAGTTTGTGATGATAGAGGAATTTCACTTTTCATGAAAATTTACAAAAATCTTTGGATTATTCTTGCAGTGACCCAGGGTGGTTAACAGCAGGGTGAGGTGAATGGGCTCGTAGGTGTTTGTTTGCTGTCACAGCCCAGTGCCTGGTGTCTGCTGCAGCTGAACTGCAGAACGGTGAAGGCTCCCAGAAGTTTCAAAATGAGACTTTATGTTTCACTAGGAGCATTTGTGCATATCAGAAGGGAAAGGTCAAAAAAAAAAGGGTAAAAAAAGGCTGAGCAGGAAATACTCTATATGACAGGATTTTCATGAATATGTCTTAAGAATACCTGAACCTGTACCAGTAGGAACCAGAAAAATCCTCAGCATGGTAGAGCGGAGAGGGGTGGATGCACATCCAACTAAATCAAATTTCAGCCTCCAGTTGAAAATATATCATATTTCCCCATGTGCCTATGTTGGGTTTGAAATACAATGCAGATTGGTTTTGTAACTGATAGAAGCCAGTGTGAGCCAGGGGACTTCTGCTGAGCTCAGCAATACTTGGCTTTAGAATCCAGTTTCCAGCTTATTCCCAAATGTCCGATTTAATCATAACCCCATTTAGGGATTGATCCAAGGGAATTGCTTTTTTTTTTAAAGAATATTTAACACTTTCTATCAACCATGGAATAGCTTAAGCTGTAGCCTTTTGGGGGTATCTTTATGTTAAATTTGTCACATAGCTTTGGCCTCATTAAAGAGCACACTCTTTAATTTCTCTTGCCACTAATTATCAGATGGAATTTTCTATTTGCAAATATATAGGCAGTAGAGAGCTAGGAAATGAAGCAAAAAATTCTGAAGCTAAATTCTGGTTTCATGAATTCCAGATCCTTTTAAACTCTGTGATCAGGGAGGGTAACAGACTAGTGAGGTTTTCATTAGTTGATATTTTGTGTGGTTTCCTTCATGCATCACATACTTGGTAGTTTTGCTCTTTAAAGGCCAAGGCAGTTGAAAAGGTGCACTTAAGAAGAAGGCTTAATTAGGATGAAAATGTAATTAGTAAGGCCTTTTCAGCACACAGGACAACATTAATGTGCAGTATCCTTTCTGAATGAGAGGAACTTGTCTGTCATGCAGCATCCACTCTGAGCTGGTCCAGGGCTGGGGTGATACTTACACTCATGCACTCTGTGCCCAAGTGTGCAGAAAATTTTGATTACTTCAACTGTCTTAATCATCCTTCACTACACTTCTCCAAGACCCAACACTGACGTGTCTAGCAGTTTCCTTAATGTTCAGTGGGATTGTTAATTGAGATATTTAAAGCAATGCCTTTGGGCTCTCTCAGGCCAGAACATCTGATTTGACAGCTTGGGAATTGCAGGATATTGAACAAAAGCCTCTGGACTCGAGTGCCACACAACATTAGTCTGATTCATTAGCTGAAATCTTCTCTCACTCCAAATCTGAGCCTTTCCCCCTCAGCTACATCCCTGGGCTTCCCCAAGAACATGATCTGTCTTCACATGGGCCACTGTGGTGGAAGGTGACTCATCATCTAAGGGGAGATTAGCAACTGAGCTAAATACAGGAAGAAAGAGACACAAAATCCAATGGGGAGAAGAGGAAAGGCTTGGAGGGAGCAGTGCCAAGGTGTGAGGTGTGCAAGTTGTGCCTGTGCTTGTTCCTTGGGTGTTCTCCTCAGCATGTGCTCTGCAGGCGGTGGTGTGTGGGCTGAGCAGGCTCTGCGTGGGCAGGTCAGCACTGGCAGGTGCTGCCCATCCCTCCTGCCTCTGCAGGGCCTCTGCTGGAGCTGAAGATGCTGTGATGAGCATCAACACTCAGCCCAGCCTCCAGGGCAGGTGCTCCTTGGAGCCATGTGTGTAACAACGTGAAAACTGTTATGGAAAATATTGCCTTGAAAATCTTTGTTCCATGGCTCTCTCCTTATGTCTTAATATCACCAGATCGTTTCTGGCTGTTTAACAGTATTTGAAAATGAGAATAACTTCATAAGGAAACCCCCCACTTTTCAGCTTGGTTATGAAAATTCCTTCGCATTCCTCTGAAAACAGGATGAGTTAGTCAGTATCATATACTGGATAAATACGTAATGCTTGTAAAGCACAATTCTACTTTAAAATTGCTTTCCCTTCAACTTTCATGCCATTGTCACAAAGATCCTCTGTCATTACTAGAGCAAATTAGCAATTCTTCTTCCCCCCCTAATTTTCTAAAAATATCTAACCTCCCTACTATTTTACATTAAACTAAAATCGGTTTATGAGGGAAGGGTTTTTTATCTTCTGAGAAGGAATACATCTTCAGATATTACAAATATTTGGCACTTCCGCTCTATTCTTAAGGATTAAACCATCAGTCTTGCAAACAAAGAAACAGACACAGGTTCAAAATTTTTTTGCTTTCTTTGGAGATAAAGCTTAGACTTGGACTCTCCCTTCCAAAATATTATTACAACAAACTTCTGCACAAGTTGGGTTCTCTAATCTATCAGGTTTTACTTTGTGTCAACCATTAATTCTTATTTTCAATCCCCTTCAAAACTACCTTTGTATGGCAAATATTTCACCTACAGTATTTAAAAGTGGTTTGTAATCATAAACCATCTTTCCCTAATTGATTTTAGCTGAGTTATGGTCACCTCATATGTGTAATATTGGTGTATATGCTTATCTTGACGAATGAAACCTCTTACAAGAATCTCAATATGATGCAAAATTACTTTTCCTGCAATAAATAAAATAATAAAGCCTGTCCCTAAACTTTTGGTGGACTCTGAAAATACCACTGAGCTGGCAAGGAAGGGGCTGCTCTCTGAGAGCATTACTTGCTGTTAACATGAGAGTCTTGAGGAAGCATGAGCAAAGGTGATCTTCAGTGCCTGAAGGCTCTCAGGCCTTGACACTGGAAATTCTTTAGGCATCTTTGCTGCGTGGATCGTGTGCTTAATGCCTTAGCTATTGCTAAAGAGAAGACTTGACATGAATCAAGTCTAGCACATCAACCTTCAGTAAGAACAATTTTCAGTGAGGTTTTAGTAGGAGGCTTTGATCTGTGAGAGTGTTTTGTGATTTTGCCAGACGGACTGTGTTTGTCCTCTCAGGAAAATCCCAGTAGATATTATCCAGAAGATGGGTCACTCATGTTGTGATTTGCTCACTGGTCTGGAACCACAAGCATTTGGACCTTACTTGTAGATTAAGAATGGCCCTTTTCTCCTGCTGCTTCTGGGGTAGAACAGAATAGAATAGGACCATTTCAGTTGGAAGGGACCTACAATGATCATCCACCCAACTATTTCAGGGCTGACCAAGAATTACAGTTTGTTGTTAGCTTCCTTAACATCACCCAGTCACTTCTCTGCCATCTATTGCTATTGCACCTTCCATTGTTCCAAATTATTTGACCAAGTTAATTGTTGATTTCAGCATTTGACAATCATTCCATATAGGGTTCCACATGTATTAAATTAATCTATTATAATCTCTAACAATGCCTGCCAGCAGTTTATCAATCTCCTTTAGTATCTTTCTCATGGAACCCTATGGTAAGGATAAATGTGTGTATCTATTGGTTTTAATATGGTTAAAATATTATTAAGAAGTATTACTACTGATATTCAACTATTCAGGACTTTTTGGTAATTCAGGGTGCAGAGATGTTGCTAGGGGTGATCTTCATTCTATAGTACCCACTTTTCCCCCATTTTCTATCTTCCTTCAAAGGAAATAAAATGCCAAACTCTCTGCTTTTACCTGAATAAATATTTCATTGACAATCTTATAGTATAATCACTTAAACCAGTAACAGAAGTAATAATTTCTCCAGTCTTGTTCAACACACTTTCCCCTCTTGCAACTTTATTTTCTGGTTGAGTAATCACCCCTGTCTTCACTCCAAATTTCCTGAGCTTTTAAAATCCATCAGACCATCAGCTGTACTTAAATGCAGAGTAATTGTATTACCTGTGGTGACTTTACATTGGTACTGTCATGTTTTTTAAGGGGTGAGGTGTATGTGCAATGCAAATACCAAGGATTTCCATGTGGCTTAGTTTATTTACAGTCTGTTTTTAATGCCACGTTTCACAGTCCTCTGTGACTGTGATTCAGAAGACTATTTAAAATCTGCTATTGATTGCTTTTAATTAGTATATAAGTAAAGGTCACTGATTTGGATGCAGATCTTTGACATAATGACTCCAAAAGGATTTACATGTCATGTCCTGCCTCACTGGAAGACATCAGGTTAGTGAATCATTAACCAGCAGACTTTATTTCTCTCCCTGAACTACCAAGGTCACTAGGATGTATGTGAAAGCTGTTTTACTGAGAAAAATCCATGGCCTAATGGTCTTGGTGATGGTTGTTGAAGACAAAGCACAGAGAGTGTTCATCACCTTTACAAAGTAAAATGAAATTTTTTTCAGGCTTATTTATTCCACTTATTATTTGTAGTGGCAATTTGCCTTTGTTACCAGTGTAGTCTTGCAGAATTAAATTATAAAATTGATTTGATTATGTAGAGAATGGACATACTGTTTTGCCTTGATGTGGGATCAATCTACAGATTATTATTATTATTATTATTATGATGATGATGATGATGATGATGATGATGATGATGATGATGATGATGTCATCAGCATCATCATTTGAATTGTTGAATGTGCCCTTTGGATTAGTCCTTACCTGATAGGATTCTGTGCTTCAGAACTCACACTTACTTCTCTATTAACCTCAGCAAATAGAAGATTGTGATGAACAAAAACTAATCTTACAAAAATAAATAGTGCAGCTGATTCACTGAGCTCTGTGTATTTCTGTGGAGGAAGCAGCAGTCTCTCACTGCTAGGGCTGTCCCCTAGAGCAGCATCTGGAGGGCTCTGCAGAGATGTGCATGGAATGATGATCCCTTCTCCTTCCCACCAGAAATACCCCGATTCCACTTTGGCTCAGCCTTGCAAACAATGATGACTGCATTTGGCCCCATGTAATGGTCTGAAGACATTTATCATTTATGTTCTTTTCATGTTTTAATTCAGATCTGGTGGCAGGTGTTATATTGACAGTAGTTCTTTTATGCCATTTATCCTCTGCTTGGATTCAGACCACTCGATAAAACAGGTCCAAACATGTCTTGCTAAATAGATCTTAGCTTTGGCTGAAAGGAACCACTGCTGATAATTTTCTTTTAATTTCCAGTTTTGTTTAGTAAGTTTTACAATTAGCAGAAGCTATTGGATGACTGACAAATGCTGAGATAGCCTCATCAGAACTGGATAGAGATTCCCTTCAGATTCATTAGGAAAATTCACTCACACATCTCTAGAGAAACACCAAAGTGAAAAACAAATCCCTTCTGAATTTAGCATGGAGGAGCACTTGATCTTTTAAATTCATCGCTGTCCTGTTAGCTGAACACAAAAAACCCCATAGAGGAAGATGTGGTGCCAAATGTTTTGGGTATGTTGAGCCACCTCCTTTGCTTTAGTCACCTGCATGGATGATTTCCCTCAGTCACACAAATTTCTTTCTCCAGTGCCTTCCAGGAAGCACCAGGTTTCCTGTGCAGGTATGGCACATCCATACAGTCGTTTTGATAGTGGTACCAGCAGGCAATGAATCTGTTGGCCACAGATTCATCGTTACTAGGGTTAGACTCTGTCCTGTCTAAGCAACAAAAGCACAGCATTAAAAATATTTGAACCCTCAGGTTGTTTTGTCCTAATTTATTTCCTACAAATTTGGGAAAAGCTTGAGAATTTAATATAACATAACTCAGTACTAAAATTTGTGTCATTCACCATTCTGCATTTCTTCTGCTTGCTTCATTTCCCATTTCCCCCAATAAAACAATGTGGTTTGGTTTTTTTGATTAGCTACCCAAATTGCCATTTGCTATTGTCTGACATGAAACCTACTAGTTCCTGTTTTCTGGTGAAAAAGCTCTTTGTGTTGATGCATAGGTTATACATTACATCTAATGTGAAAGCATAAGACAGGTAAGTAATATCATCAAGTACTCTTCACATAGCATGTGGAAATGTTAGGTGGCATTTATTGATTTTGCTGAGTTTTACAAGAGGGACTGCCTAGGTAAGACCTAGATTGAAACCAGGCTTTAAAGTTTATGCTGTATTTGAAAGACATTTTAATGGCCTTGGGGCAAAATGATTTGTGTTGTTTTGGCTAGCCCAAGGTTACAATGAAATATTGTCTTTATTACTTCTGTACCAGGGCTTCTCAGCCACTGCTGGGAATTAAAATGTGAGCGTTAAAGATTTACTGCATGGAGAAAAGCAGAAAAGATAAAGAGCCTCAGGATTCAGATCCAGGGCAGGTGGCCATGCCACTACCTTACAGTCAAACGTGGGCCATTATGGAATTGGTCACTGCAAATAATAAATGCTAGATTACAGACAGACTCATCTTAATCCTGCTCATATCTTTGTATGAGGATAACACTTTTGTATGATTAAAAAGGTCCATTTTTTAATTAAACAACAAAGCATCTGTAGTTCCCAGGGGGGAAAATGAGAAGCCTCAGCTCAGCAAAACAGTCCTGGCTCTTTCTCCAGTGGGTGAGGGACTGAAAACTAAAAGCAGATAAAAATAGAAAAGCCCATCAGGAATTACAAAAATCATTTTTTACCAAGCTAATTATTATCTACCTGCATATACATTTAAAGGCAGGCAATCAGTTTTACTGGGTTTCAGAAAAGAGATGCCTCAGTGCAGAATTGGCTTGAGAAAAATTATTTCCCAGATTTTCTCGGTGCCAGAGAATTTCACTAAAGCAGCCAAGGAAAGGACTTTCATATCTGTATATTCAAGATACCTCCTTTTACACAGCAGTTCTTGGGACCAATGTGTCTTTTCTACTGCCTCTCTAGAGTGGACTGGCTGTAGAAATCTAAATAAAAGTTCATGTATTTTTCTGCAGTATTTTAATACCTTTACCAGCACCTTATGGTGCTCATTTTCTTGATTACAGACCTTCGCAGCTGACCCAGGCTGCTACATACGATACACAAAGCATCTTTCTATTTACTGATATGTGTTAGTGTACTACTGAACTGCTTTCAGATGGTATCATTTACGTTTTGCCCAGCTTCACTGAGAGGTTGCCCTCTCACTTAGAGGACCTCCACATAAGCTGACATTAACTATTTAATGGCAATAATGTTGAAGTGTACAATGTGAGTACCCAGTAGAAAATGCTTCCTGATCACAGGGGTTACTGTTTTGTCAGACATCCAAGAGCAACTGCAAGTATTTTGGGAGCATTAATGATACTATTGGTTAAGTAGCTACAGTTCTTGGGTGTCCATTTCATCCAGGTCTAAGCAAGTTTGCTCATTTTGCCTTCAGCAAGGTGTTTTGTTATACGATGTTAGTGCTCTTAAGAGCGGGGTTAAATTTAGCATCATGTAATTATTTATTTGGCAACAGATTTATTACCAAAGCCCCTACCTGCTGGCTGTATCTCAGAAAGAGACACTATAAATAGCTTTACATCAGAATAAATTGGAAACTGGCATGAGGGAAATACAGCTTTCTGCTTGGCTTATTTTTCTCTCCTTAACGTTCTCAGCACAAAAAGCAATGTGAATTGTGATCTGATCTTGTTCATTAGAAGAGAACAAATTTGTGTGAGCGCAGGAAGCACATCAGATCTCTGAATATAAATAGACTAAGAGGAAGTTGAACCAGATAAGTATTTCCTCATAATTCTCCTCTAAAGGAAATTAGCTGCATTAATTCATAAAAAGTACATTTGCTGTTATTGGGAATCCTGGCAGGAGGTGGATGGGAAGGGACCTGTGGTGATCACCTGCTCCAGTGCTCACTCCATGCCCCAACCAGGATCACACCCTGGGCAAGGACAGCCTGCTCAGGACCCCATCCTCCTAGGATTTAGCCTCAGATTAACTTTCAGGACTTCATTTATGAAGTTCTTCAGATTGATTTTTATCAAATTTATTTACTAGTTATGCTTCTCCTCATTTTACAGTTTTACAGTGGTGGCTTTTAGCCTGCTCATCAACTCTTTAATTTTATTTAGGTGTAAATAACTATCCAGCATTTCCAAAATGGAACAACAGCCTAAATCTGCCAGTAGAACAAAAATTAGCTGCTCTCAGAAACCTACAGAAAATAAATAGCCGAGACTTTGCATTACAAAATTCATAATTCTCACTAATGCTAAAGTGTATCTGATTTTTATGAAAGGCAAACACCATTGGCTTTTTTTTTTCCTAGTGTCAGATAGTTATTTCAGATTGTTTATCAAAACACATACAAGAATACAGACAGTCAAAATCCTTTTCCCTCTAGGGAAAGAAAAGCAGCCAGCAATAATTCGTTTCCATGAACAGATAGACTATGATTACAAAATAGATTGAAGTTCTTACAGGTTTTAATTTGAATATTTTTACACTCAAAATACCTATTTATACTCTGAAGTCCCTCTATAAATAAGGAAAAACTGTTTAAAAAGTCTAAAGATGTAAAATGTCATAATTAAAAATCCCGTTTGTAACTAAATTCAAAGTTGTGACTTCAAAGAAAAATCAAAACGCTCTTGTGACCTTCTCTTGAGAAAGTTTTCAGAAGCAGAATGGAATGAACAGTGCATTGCATATTTTTGTAGCAGTGCATCTCGTATATCCAGCACTAAATACTCTATATTTTAAAATTGTTAAAATCATCTCTTTCTTAATCAAAAGCAAATATAAACATACACCTAAATAAAATCAGAATCCATCAAGCATTCATTATACCAAACTGTATGGTTCATTACTTTGGAAAAAACTATTAGCAAGCGAGCCAGATTTGACTGCTAGTAATTTATACTGTCCAGTTTGGCTTAATTCAAGTGATACCAGCAAATTATAATCCTTAGCAAACACTAATCATTATTCATCCCATTAACAAAATTAATAAAAGTAATCTTTTAGCATTAAATAAAAAGGATTCTTCCCAGAACGCTTTTGTTTTTCAGACGGCATTCAGGATACAATTTAAACCCTTCTGCACAATTTTTGTGTGAATCTTTCTTGTGCAGTCCCCATTAGACTCAGTCTCCTTAAAGCCAGCATTAGATATCTCATCTGCTTATCCACGGAAGCACTCGCAGGAACTATCAAGAGGTTGTCAAGAGGCGGAGGACGTCACACTCCGTAAGGAGCAAAATATTGCTTCCCTTGCAGATGGCACCCAGTTTTATCTCAGCAAAACACCAGCTTCTAATCAATGTTGTTAAGAAATCTTAGAGACCAGCAGCTGTATGACTCGGGTTTCTGTAAATCTGACACAGTTGGAGGCAAAGCCGTAGTGCAAATTAATTTTGCCTGCCATTGTCAGCCTGGGTACAAATAACTGAATACTTGGATACAAACAGCTGATATGTGGTGCCTTCATAACACCTCTCCTGAAATACTATGCTCTTAGTGCTGCTACCTACAGGACATTTTAAAAATAAAGTAGGTAAAAAATTCACCAGTACTTTAGATGGCCATAATCAGCTTAACAAGACCTAAAATTAAAAAAGACAAAAAAACCCATGACTGTTTCAGTTAGATATGCTGAGAGTGGTCAGTGCTAATCAGGTCCTGGCTATGGATTACCTGTCCTGTGAAACAAGCAGCAAAGCAATTGAGAAACATACTTTTGTTTAACTTCTTTCCTGTTTAGCCAAGCAGAATTAACAAAGCAGTTGTCAGGACATGTTTAGCAATCCCATACTCTGCCAGTCAAAACCCTCTTCTATTAGCATCAGTGCCTGGACTCAACTTCGAGAAAATTTTATTTGATTGAAATTTGGCTTGGGAAAAAATCCAAACATGTAAAACACCAGCCAAATAAATTAGTGTTTCAGAATATTCAGTATATGGAAATGGCTGGGTTTTATAACAGAAGCTGCTCATAATTTTTGATAACAGACAAAATTGCTGTCTGAGCTTCAAATGTATCATTTAAAATTAAATCCATGAAGGTTTTCTCTACTCTAGCTTTTCTCTGAAAGTTTTGGAAGTCTGTGAACATCAGATGGAAGTCTTTCAAAAGGAATAAAATAACTCCAAAGGAAAAAAATACTTTGTTCCTGAAACACAAGGATAAGATTGCCTTGTATATATGTAACAAAAAAATTTGGCTGTTCTTGACTGGGAGATGGTTTGGGGTGTTCCCTGCTCCCAATAGATAATTGCACATGCAAGCCCTTAATATTGAAAGTATAACCGTAACTCTTAGTCAGATTTATCTAGCAATAACCTCACCAAGGCATCAATCTTGCTGTGATGTACTCATCTTAAGAGATAAACAGCATTTTTTCTCCAATGCAGTAGCTTACTAACACAGACTTGTTTACAGTAATCATTGTGCAGGTTTTGCTACCCATTTTCAGGGCTAATTCAAATCCTGGGCTTTCCTGATTTAAAGTAAACCTAATCTAATCTCATTCAAAAGGTTTTATGTACAACTTTTCCTTCAGAGGACAGGAAGGTGTGAAGATTTATGGCATGATATCCTGCCCCTGCTTCTCTGCTTGGAGCCGACTAACTGTTTATTACCATCTCTGGGAGCAGTGGGAAGGACACCTCCCTCCTGAGCTGAATTGGCCCCCATTCCTGCGATGTTACTGCCTGAGTTCTGATCACATGTTTGTTCAGAAAGTCAGAATGTAGCTTTGCTAGTTGAGGTAGAGGCAAACATCCTAAAAGCAGATCTCTATTTTAAATAATCCTAGTTTAGGATTACTGAAATAACAGTGATATGGACTAACAGCCATAGTATTAAGTAATAATAATATTGAAAATAATATTGAAAATTATATTGAAAGGCAGTGACTCGCAAGACTGGCTCAGTAAACCATGTCCTATTGTGCAATTGCATATTCACCCTCCTCCCTTTTCTTGGGGAGAAATTCTTAATGTAAACTATGATGTGTATTAGTTTTGTAAAAGGTTCAAGTACCAGATCAATACTTTTTAATTTTTTTTGTCAGTTCGAGTTTTGTAGAATTAGATAGGTGCATGAAAAATAATCTTGCAATCTTATGGTATTGAGACAAGAACACATATAAAGAGGGTTTAAACACTGATAAAAACACATTTGTCAACACAGTCGGTAATTGCTACTTGAGGACTTTCCCAAACTATCTTCAATCTTAATACAACCCACCCTGCTTGTTAAAATAATAAAATCCAGCATTTGTCTCCCTTTTTTATCGTCTCCACTGCTCTTTTTCCAGTATCACAATTGAAATACCACACTTACCATGCAAAACTATTTTGAGTGGCCAGCCCCATTTCTTTTAAGCAACATCTTTGATCTTCATTGCATGGTTGAGGGTGTTCAGATCTAACACATAACATTTTTCATGTTGATTGTGCAGCAAATCTGGCCTTCTCCCCTTTTTAAGCAGCATATTTGGACTTAGCTTTGTTTAAGAGCGCTGTACCAAAAGTTGATTGTAACACTAACTGGAATGGCACATGTTGTAAAGTCTATATTGCTGGTTATTTTTACTGTTTATGTTCTTTTAATTTCTGTCTGACATAAAACTCAGTATGTTGCTGTTTTACCTCACAGCCTCTGACTGGCCAAAGAGGTCAAACTGGCTGTAGTTCCCTGATTTTTGAACTCAATTTCTCTAAAATAAAATGAACAAATGTGATTAAGGGTTGGAACTCCTAAATTCCACAGAAGTAGGAAGTGGCAGCAGATGTCACTCAGTAAAGTAGACCATCTCAGCAGATGGGCAAATATGAAACGCAAAGGCTTTTCCTGATATCATTTGGTTTTAATATGATAGAAATAAAATGCCTTGTCAGTAAAATATAACCAGACAGTTGCTTTGTAGTCATTTTGGATACATGGCTGGTAATTCAAAGTCCTGCTGCCTTTGCAATATTAATTATTCTGTGCCTCTTTACAGCAAGAATACGTGTCAGACCAGCTGAACATACCACATGCAGCTGTAGTGGCTCAGAAGTATCTGTTACTCTATTTGCAATTTAACATTAGTGAAAGATACAGGAAAACAACTCTGTGGATCATTTCCAGGAATCTAGTTGATGTATCAGACAAAATTATAGAGACAGGACTTTATCCCATGTTTTGGAGTGGTTTTCCCCCTGTAGAGGTATGTGATGTGTGTCTCAGAGTAGAAAAGCAGGTCTGTAGGGCTGAGAGCTGTGAATGTGAACTGCCTCAGGGGAGCTGGGGCTGCAAGCTTTGTGCTTAATGACATATGTTCCCATTAAAATGTGTAAGTTGTTCTCTTGTACAAGTGGTTAACACCTTTTTAATCAGGCCATTTATTTCTTTTACAAAAATAAGCACCCTGGGTTGGAAAATTATAGTATTTTATTGTCAGCAGTGTGTATATACATTTGTACATATATTAAAATATGTATTTACACAACTTTCAGTGTGATTGAATGTATCTGAGACACACATAAGCATAACATACTACTTGTGGCTCATATAATACGTACTTGTACTGTGAGCAAAGCTGTGGTACTCACTCAGTAGTATCCTGATGCCATCAGAGGTGCTGTTTAATTGAGAGCTGCTTCTCTTAAACACGGAAAGTACATGATGTCTCCTGCCTTGAATCACACATGCTTATGCAATTTTGATCTTTGGAGCACAGGCTAGGATGTGTCTGTTTCACTGAGCATAGAATTTTCTGAGATGGATGAATTATCTGGTGTCTGAGGAAAAACAGTATTTTTAGTGTGTTTAATTACCGCTCAGGTTGTTTATCATGTTTTCTGTGACGAATTTCTCAATCCTGTTTTCGTGTTATTTTGACTGCCCCATGTATTAATTGTTAAGCTCATCTTTTGTGACAACACCCAGAAGGCACCCTTTTATAAATCAAAAGTAAATATATTACCCTACCTTGCAGGGGTGCCATAAGGCTTAATTAGTTCATTTTTGTAAAGTGTTCTGAGATTCCCAGATCAGCATCAAGTGTTTGTTATTAATTATAGGATCTAGGGAGTATATTGGATGATTTCTTAATTTAATTTCCTTCAGGCAACCTTAAAATAAATAATTTTGTAACATCTTTGTTCTTTTAAATTCCTAAAGCACATTTTCTCTTGGCACAAGTAATTCTGTGTATATTTTCCTCTCACTTACTGTATTTTTATTTCTAGACCTTTTTTTAATTTATACGGTAATATGAAAAACAGCCTTTTACTATTCTCCCAGTGAATTCTGCTATGTGGATTATTCTCTAATAAGAAGGTTTTGTTTAAACATTAGATGGTGGGTTTTTTTCCTGCAGTTGGGGGTGTTAAGTAATTTACTTGGCTTCCCCTGGGAAATTTGCAGAGATTACATGGCACTGCTGTGATTTATCATTTCTACTTTATTTCTGACTCATAAAGCATGCATTATTTTGTGTTTACCTTCAGCAACAGATCACAGGAAATTTCATCATCAATCAAAGCACTTTAAAATGGGGAGAAGTGATAAGGTGACAAAGGCACAGTCAGCAACTGTGGTTATTGGAGAATCATTTATGCTTCATTGTGTCGTAACACTTCTCATTTTATTGCTTTCCCAGGATCGGGTTCATGCCGCTTTAGTTACTCAGATCCCAGCATCACGGTGTCCTACAGTAAGAACAGTTCTGCAGATTGGACTCAGCTGGAGAAAATTAGGTTTGTTACAGCTTTTTAATAATTTTCATGTTTTCCAGCTGAGTGGGTGATGTTTAAACCTGGCTCTTTTAAAACTTGTTTTATTTGTTAACTTTTCAGTTCTCCTTGTTCATACAAAAGATGAGGAGTGAAATTCCTGGCTAATTGCAGAACTGCCTCGAGGTCTGGTAAATCACAAACTCATCCATTGAGTATGTGGGAAGTGAGGAAAATAATCACTTCACACTTAAAATGCAACTCCAATAACCAGCAGGTTCAGGTGCCTGAAAAAACAAAATTTTGATGACTTTTTGCATTTTAACACCATTTTTAATGTCATCAAGGGCCATATTTTATAATGTTGCAAGTTTCTACTTTGGTAGAGTAAAAGGTTCAATAAAAACATTTTATAGTTTGATATGAACACTTGGCTCTTAATACTCTTGTAATAACAAGATTATGATAAATAGTGCCTTGCTTTTAAACCAGCTGGTATACATGAAAACACAAAGGATTATGAATGGAAAATTTAAATATTTTCATGGCAATATCCACACCTTTAAAGACAGAGTCAGTGTCAGAGATGGATTTTTCTAAGAGAGCATATTTTATTAACAGGAAAGGCATTTTGTGCAATGGCATATAAACATAATTATACAACTGGGGAAGAAAAAACTGTTATTTATATGTAATGTACTCATAGCATCTCAGTGTGCCTTCCTGCATTACCTCAGTGTCAGTGCTATACAAGTGACTTGCTTGAGCCTATTTTCAGTCCATTGAGGCAGTTTGCAGAGCAAAAGGGTCCTTAATTTCTGATGAATAAGCAAAATTCTAGCTGCAAGGTTGTGTATTTCAGTATCTCATCCTCCAACTCCTTCGGGGAGTGGGGCTACAATTTCATTGAAAAAAGCATAAATTATGTTCTATTTTAGTAAAACAATTGGTGCTCATTCTTATCTCAGAAAAATATAAAGCAAGAGTAATTCACGGCAGGCACTGAAGTTGCCTCAGAGTAACCACACAGTACATTCTATTTCTCTCACATTGATGCAAAATTACACACTTAGTCCATAACATCAGCTCAGTTGCTCTCATAGCTCTGCAAGCCGGGAAACTTAGGAGTTGTGAGGATGCAAACACAAGCCCTTGAGACCAAAATTTTTTTAAGTTAATGTGCATGCAGTTTGACCTCTCTTTCCTAAACTTTGATGCTGGAGCCAGCAGTAGAAAATAGGTCAATAGAGCAATGTCGTGCGAAGTGGAGAGGATGAATTATGGAAGGATGCTCGTTTCTCCTGTGGTCCGTATGAATTGCAGCGTTTATTCGAATGTGCTTCAGCGGCTTTCACAGCACTACATGCAGCTCCAGGGAACGGTGGGAGAGCTGGGGAGAGATGGGACAGGAGGGCAGCTGTGAAGGGGAGGTGTTGTGTTTGTCAGTGGGATGCCGGCTCTGGACTCCCGGGAGGGAGGGCAGCGCTCTCCCAAGCGGGTGCTGTGTGGGCTCCGGGAGAAGCGAGGACAACGCCTCGGAGCAGCGCAGCACTGGAGGGTGACAGACACAGGGTTTAGCAAGTGCAGGGCGACTTGTGGGGGCAGATTCTGGGTGTGAATGCGGGACAAATGCATCTGCTTTTCGGCATTTTGCTTTGCTTTCAAAAGAGAAGTTCCTCTGTTTTCTGCTATAAAAGGAAGCTATTGGTGCCCTTTTTCCCTGAAAGCTCTGGATTGTCTCTGACAAACTATTCACCCTTCAAAGCATCCCTACCAAGGCAGATAGAACGTTGAGTAGCTGACGTCTTGCAAATCTCAATTTTGTAACTCCTTTCAGCTTGAGGTTTGAACGCAGCTAATTCACTTGCTGGGTGGTTGTGGAGGTTCAGCCCCACCCAGCAGCCGAGCCCCACCCAGACGCTCTCTCACTGCCCCACCGGCGGGACTGAGGAGGGAACTGGAGTGGTAAAAGCCAGAGAACTCGTGGGTTGAGTTAAAGACAGCTTAATGGGGAAAGCAGAAGCCGTGCAGACAGGCAAAGCAAAAGGAATTAGTTCACTGCTTCCCATGGGCAGCCAAGAGTTCAGCCGTCTCCAGGAGAGCAGGGCCCCATCACGTGTGACGGGGCCTTGGGGAGACAAACACCATCACTCCAAACATCCCCCCTTCCTCCTTCTTCCCCCCACTTTATATACTGAGCATGGCCTAGAATATCCCTTTGGTCAGTTGAGGTCACGTCCTTCCAGCCTCCCATGCATCCCCAACTTCTTTGGGGTGAAGCTCAATCCTTTCCCAGCTCTGAGGACAGCTCTCTGAAGAAGAGCTCAAGGCCCTAATCATTGCCTAATAGTAATACTCCAGGTCTGACTCTCCACCCCTCATTCTCCATTTTCAGCAGCAAGAGAGAGGACAAATGGATTGTTTCTTCTGTATTGCTCTTGAAGCAGAACATGGAAAGAAAGACAACTTGGCCCTCCCCATCCACAGAATTATCCTGACAGCGGGGGTGTGGGATTGGAAGGACATGTTTGTCAGAGAAAATTCCTAGCTTTTCTCTCCAACCGTTCTGCTCCATCCAAATCTTAAGAGACTGAGACATCAGAAGTCAGCAGATTCTTTTGATGAAGCAAAAATCACATTTTGTGAGACCTGTTTTTGTAATTTCTTTTGGCCATAGCTGCAAAATACCTGACAAGACCCAGTCACCATCTGTGACCAGCACTGAGCATGGATGTGGTCCTGCTGTATCTTCCTGCTCTCCAAACATCTGCACTAATGTGTTGTTTATTGCCTTAGCTTGCACTCTCTTTGAAGCTGGGCTGCCTGTTTGGGCTGGATTTGCACTGCCTGGCATAGTGGAACTCTGCCTCAGGGCAGGTATTTTCTGATCTCCATAGAAGCTTTATCACATACAAGGGATGTCAGCATAACTGTGTCACACCTAGTAGATGTGTTAATTGAGGGGAAAGTGTTCCTGACTATGGCTTAAAATTGGTCTAATTCCTTATCATTGTTTTTCAGTGCCCCTTCCAACATCAGCACAATCATCCACATCTTGTACCTTCCTGAAGATGCTAAAGGGGAGAACATCCATTTTCAGTGGAAACAGGATTATGTTCATGCTGGTGATGTGTATGAAGCCTGTTGGGCATTGGACAACGTCCTGATCATAAATGCTGCTCATAGAAAAGTTGTGTTAGAAGATAATCTGGATCCTGTGGATACTGGCAACTGGCTTTTCTTTCCTGGGGCCACAGTTAAGGTTAGTCTGATTTTCCATGGCTTAATATTATTATTACTCTTGTAAGTAGAAGAAGATAGTAACATCTAATCAAACTGTGATCACAATGGTGTTCAGGCAACTCCGCCTGCTTCTAGCATTGGGCTCTTTTTAGCTTTGTTTTTACCCTTTCTCTGTCCCATTGGGGCTCTCTAAAACGATGCAACTTTTCTGCCATGACCAAAATCAAATGGCAGTTTATACTGTTGTGTCAAAGATCATGTAACTGAAAATGGAAAACTGCTTCCTTTTAGCGAAACTGTGCAATATTTTTGAAACAAATTCAAGTCTTTCTGTTAGGTGTTTTAAATACCTGCTTTTTAACTTGCGCTTGTTCAGCTACAGTGACTCACTTCACAAATCATCATAGAAAAATAAGGTTTCCCACTTTTTCTGTCTGTGAATATCCCATCTCCATTGCAGCATGCGTTCAGGTAGTGGCTGCTCCTTAAGATTCTCTTTTTCAGTATGATCCTGTTTTGATATGTGAGATACAGCAAGACCAAGATCCATTCTACCTTGAGAAAAACTAAGGCGTCCAACAAGATCTCTGTGCACAGAGTACCTTCACATGCAGTGTTGTTCAGTACTTGGAAAACGACTGGATTCTTGCTGTCTGTGTTTCCAAGCAGACAGAATTTCAACAGCTGATGACTTTCTGGTTTCATCCTACTTTCATTCACAAAAGCAGTTTTGATGTCAGGGTTCATTTACGATGCTGTTAATGGTTTTGGCAATTGCACAGGAAACAGATGTCGACTACTGAGGGCAGTAAGAGGTTGGTTTTGACCTCATCCTTTTCCCATAGAACCCGATACAAATGGCTTCAAGTTAATAGTTTTAGAAATAAATATTACCACTAATCTACTACTCATAATACAATCTTATTGACTTTTTTTTACTTCAACAAGGTCATTTAAACTACATTGGTCAAGTTTTTACATGAGATTTTAGAATCAAATAATGTCCTGCGTATTTAATGACTATTATGTGAATAGTTCACACTTGTTGTTTTGTCAGTCTTATCTCTGGATTTTGAAATCCAGCCCACATATATGAAGGTGTGAAAGCAAAGCAAGGATTAGTGTACCTCAGGCACAGTTACTTTTTCTCAGTTGACTGAGCCTAGACACTGCTTGCTCTTTCTGAGACATGTATAAACAACATCTAAACTTTAGCAAATAAACCTCTTTTTTTGTTGCTGTTCATTTTTTTTTTCCTTTGGTTGTGGAGGTTATTTTGTGGCTTGTTTAGTTAAATTCAGCCAGTTTGTGCCAATACACAACTAGGCTTTTATGAAAGACAAAGGACCTAAACCTGGAGACCATTGAGCAGTGAGTGTTTCTAGACAGAAATCCCACCAAGTTCAAGCCTTACATGTGACACGAGTGAGGTTTCACAAACCTGCCATTCCTCCAAGCTTATCTTCTTTTAGGTACAAGTGAAATGTGCAAATGCCTGTTTCCAGCTGACATCTGACTGTGTGTAGCCACTTACACCAGCCTATGTGTAAGACTATGGTATAGGCACACTGGATTAAGGCAGTGTGTGAGGCAGGGCTTTTATTCTTCATGGGACCCTGCAGTATGTCTGTATTGTCACCAGAGCACTCCTTTACTCATTTCATTTTTAGCTCTTGCTGCAGTCTTCCTCAGATTTTCAGGAACAATCTTGCCAAATATAATTTGAACAGATTTTGCAATGTGAATTTCATGTTATGTCAAAAGTAAGACTATAAATTGGGTCAAGATTTACATCAGATCAGCATAAAACCTGTCGTAGCATTCTAACACCAAGAACATTTTTTGACAATTTTTTTTGCTTTTCATGTTTGGAATATTATATAAAAATTTACAACATTTTTTATTATTTTCTTTAAAACACTTAGCTGTAATCTCAGTTCATCATAAGCATAATATTTTATATAAGTGGAAAGGTAAGAATCCTTGCAGATTGTGCTAATGACGTTAAATATGTCATAGGGGAAGGCTATAGGAGATTTCTCTATCGTAGCCAAAGTCATTGGCAGTCATTGGCATACAGAATAATATTTGAGAAACCCTAACAGTGTCACAAGGGTAGCTTCCATCACAGATAATTCTAGTTCCCTTTTTTCTACAAGTCTTTTTGCTTCCCAGATACCAAGAACTTGCTAGATAGTCCTGATCTTTGTTCACAAAGTCTATATAGCAATTTAAATTTTTTCTTTACATCTTTACCAAGGGATCAGCAAATAGTGGTCTCATAGCTGTCTGCAGCTTCCTCACGAGGGGAGCAGAGGGGCAGGCAGTGATCTCCTCTCTGGTAATCTGAGGAAATGACATGAAGCTGTGTCTGGGGACATGTAGGCTGGCTATGAGGAAAAGGTTCTTCACCCAGAGGGTGGCTGGGCACTGGAACAGGCTCCCCAGGGAAGTGGTCACAGCACTAGCCTGACAGAGTTCAAGAAGCATTTGGACAATGCTCTCAGGCACGTGGTGTAATCCATAGGATGTCCTGGGCAGGCCAAGAGTTGGACTTTGATAATCTCAGTGAGTACCTTCCAACTCAGGATATTCTATGATTCTATGAAGTTTCATTGCTGTATCATGCTACCTTTTATAACTCTCAAATATGTGCTTAAAGTTCCCATACTCACTATCACAATGCCGAACTTCATTTCAAGCTCACAAGACCTCGTCTCTGACACCCAAGCCTGCTTTTGCCATACAAGTTTCAAATCATATCCTCCCATCCTCTTTCAATTAATATTTTAGAAAAACTAGCCTTAAAATTCTTTCTTGAGGATCTAACATGTAAGATTAGGCCATTAGACCACTCTGTCCTTGACAGCAAGTGATACAGCAGAGTTTGCATCCACCTAGGCAGACGCTCTCCTCCCGGAGGAGTGGTGTCATGCTTGCTGCCTGAGTCCCTGGCTCATCTTTGAGGGTACATCCCTTGAAGATAACACCACTGGAGTGGACAGTGAGAGTATTACTGGATATTTTGCAGCAATGTGTCCAGTTTGGTGGGTTTTGATGCTGTATTCTCCATAAACATTGTGGGAACTTTCCTGTGCCCAGCTTGGGAAGCAGTTTCTCCTCCTTTCCCAGTCTGCTTGAGCTTGGCCCAGGGATTTCCTTACATTTTTTGTTGCCCTCAGAAGCAGTTGCTGCTCATTCGAAAGCACATGGCTGGTTGCAGACGCAGCTGGACCTGGCTACTGAAATAGGATGCAAGCTGAGAGATAAGCCATTGAGTTTGTGTGTTTTGGTTCCAAAGAAGACAGCAAAAAGCCAGAGAGATGCTGTTAGCAAGGCCAAGCAACCCTTAGGAGATTAATTGGATCCACTGGAACCTGTTTATCTGTGTCAGCCTGTGTGGAAGGGTGTTGAACAGGATAAATTCCTGACTGGGTTTCAGTATTTCCAGTGACAGCTCTGAGCATGAGCATGGCCTCGCAACTGAGCAGGGTTAGGATTTTGCTCTGATGGCTGAGATTGCTGAAAGGCATGGAAGAATGCTGTGCTGCTGTCAGTAATGCTCCTTGGATCTCTACTCCTATGGAACAGTAAAGTGATTTCAGCTTTCAGTGGGTACTTCATGTATATTGTATATTTGACCAGAAATTGCTGAGCTTTGAGGTACAACATTTGCAAGTTCTTTTGTTTTCTCTGATTGCCCTAGTCCAAAATCGGTTGCACGAGCTCAAAAACTAATTTTGAGAAGGGAGGCAACCTCAGCAGTCTTAGAGTTTATGTTTCTGCAGTGCTTTGATTACACAAAAATAACATTGAGACCAAGCCACCTGTCTGCGGAGTTTTTCCACATTGGGAAAGAGCCGTGTGGATCATTACAGACACCAGAGTGACAATGTATTTGGTCATGGTGTGTTAACCCAGTGACACTTATCATCTTTGAGAAGAGCCAAGTTACAGAATTGCTGTCTCACAGTAGCTGCAGCCGCTCTTCATTTGGTGGCTGGAGGTTGCCATTCAGCTGGACAGCTTGGTTTGTGTGGTCTGCAGGGTTTGGGGACTACAGTGGAGGCTGTTGGTGCTGAGCTCTGTGTGTGCAGCCTGGCACGGCACGGGGCAAGGGGGGCAGGTGTGTGCAGCCTCACTGAGCGGGCTGGGTTTAGGACTGGGGAATGGTAACTGATCCATGTTATTTACTACTGGGATCATGACCAATAAACCCTGAATGCATTCCAGTCCCAGCATCCTGATTCAGTAAGCCCTTTAAATAACAGGTCATCACCATTCAGCTCATTTTCGTTTCCCAGATATGCATGCCAATGTAGCAGAAGAGAAAGTTGCATAAGAAAACAGTGGGAGAACTAAATGCTCACACTCAGAAAAATATGCTGAAAATATGTGTAAAACACTGTGATGTTTTACCACACCCTGAGCAGAGCAGGGCTGTGCACATCCTAGATCTGCAGGTCCTTCCTGAACCTGTGTTGTTGTGTGTTGCTGAGCACAGAAGACATGCACACAGGCCTGGGAGTTTGGCAAAAAGAAAGGCCAAACTTTTACAAATTAAGCTATTTGACCCTCTCTCGTTCCAAAGTAGATTTCCAAATGCTGAATACTCTGTTAATTAATGGAATGGCTTTGGATAGTCTTCTTCTAAAACAAGCATCCTGATCCATATATATATATATCTCTTTTGGGTTTGTTTGTGCTAAAATGAACAAGATTTTTTTTTTCCTTTTATTTTGCTTTTAAATTCTTGCTTTTAAAAGTGTTCAGGTATCCATTTTCTGAATCAGATCAAATGTATTTGTTTGAAGGAGGAGAGGTGATATTCTACATAAGCCAGTGTGAAAATGGCAGACTGAAATTGCTATGACCTTATATTTGTCAAAATTACAAAGATATAGATTCTTCTGACAAGATTCCTTTGTTTTTCGAGTAAGATATAACAAGGCAGTATTTGGTCTGTGGGCCAAACCCAGCCTTCCAGCCAGCTGCTTTGCCTCGCAGGAGCCCTTATCCACCACATCTTCCTGGGAAGAGATGAGCAGACTTCCTGCTGCACGTCATCTGAGAGACATTCCTGCTTCTCTGTGGGTGGAAGGAGGAGTGGGAGAGGGGAGGAAAGGTGAAGAAAGCAGTGCAGGGTGCACAAAACCTGTCAACTGGCTCCCTTTAGAGTGTGGCCTTTCTGAGCTGTGCCCATGAGGAGGCATTTGGTGTATCCATGGGGCTGGATCTAGCCCATGGATGGAATTGTTCTTGCCTTTTTATTTTCCCCCACTAATAATCACACTTGTAATTAAAATACTAATACTTAGATACAATGCCTAGGGGTTCATTAGAACTGACAGGTGGTTGGCTGCAGTGCTGTGAGTCATTTGGGCAGCTGAGAATTGATGTTGGGCAGCAGTGCTGAACCTCCACCTTTCTCCATGCCAGTTCCCTGTGGCTTAGAAGTGTTGGGAGGGATGGCAGAGAGCCAGTATTAGCTCTGAGCTGGCGTCAAAGCACAGGGGGGTCTTTCCTGCCTCCTAGAAGGAAAGAATTTGATCTTCACAGGTCACTGTGAGATGCACATCGATAAAAACAACATGAATTGACCCATGAAATGCCAAAGAGTAGAAACTACTTTGCTTGATTCTTTCTCACTCTGATTTCACAGTGGTGTAAATGCACATCATTGCTTTCAGAAGAGCAGATGATGCTCATGGCAGAGTGCTCCAAACATCAGTAGTTCCCGGTAGCATGGAGGAATAGTTCAGTTCATGCCAGTTAAATGACTCATTAAGGAAACCGGTCATTGCCAGAGTGATCAGTGTTGTACAAACATCATGAAATGTCCTAGAAAACTAAGAACCATATGAATCATACGAATCACTCATAAATAAGCAAAGTGTTTTGAGCATTAGCTTTTGAATAACAGTCTATAATTGGAAATGATGAGTGAAAACACACTTTATAAAATGTTTCTTGCTACGTCACAGGACAAGTTTCATCCCATTGTTTTGGAAAGGGAAAGTGCACTATAACCCTCTGTGCTCCTGGCCTGCTTGTGCAGCCAAGGTTTTTGTTCTGTAACCTACATTAAATGATGTAAAAATGTAGCACATGGGAAAGACTAATGCTCTGTTTTTCTCATGGGAAGGTATTCTAATCACATTGTGTTCTTTGCTTTGGTTAAAGAAGGGATGTCAGGCCAGGAGCATTAACAGCCAAATCCATAGAATTTAGAATTTGAAGTTGTCCCTAAATTCTGTCACCGTACCTTTGATGACTGAGACATTTCATACAAAGTATGATTTTATCAGGACTTAATCTATCCTTGTACCTGCTATTATGTCAAAATTTAAAAATTTCTAAGACCTGCATGACTCATTTCCAGAAAGGCACAATATCTAATTTATAGCTGCATTGACAATGCTGCTTCAATTAATTTTCTTCATCTTTCTTCTTGTTTCTCTGCTTCTCATATCTCATCTGTTTGCATTGCCTAGATTTTAATTAAAAAAACCTCTCCTCTCTAAGGAGCAATCTGAAGTGGCAAAAATAATCACTTAAAATATTACAGTCATTAAAAAATTGGCTGCGGTCAAAGCCACGCATTTTCAATTTGCCGACAAATGATATTTTCGTTTCCTTTTAAAGTGCATTTTGTATTTGAATAGCATACGCCAGCCAGCCTGGCTATCAGAGATGCTCCTCCAGCTGGGTGGGCTGCGTGACAACTCCTTAATGGGGGAAATTGATGGCCCTCTGCTTGTGTAGAGGTGAAGGCATACTGGGCAGATTTCTTTCCATCTGCCGTCAGCCCTTTGCAAGCTGGCACTGCCCAAATGCCCAACACATTCATTCCAATGCAAGAAATGTCGCCAAAAAATAAATTGTGAGGCTACAGCTGTCTGAAAGAATCATCAGGGCCATTAGGCCCAGGGGAGATAATATGAAGAGAAGCATCAGTGTTTGTCACTGATAAAAAGCTAATTAAATGATGGTAAAGATGACTGTGAATACTTTAAAGGCATAGAGGTGAACAACATTTTCATGGGAGTGCAGGAATGAACCTCAGGAAGATGATATGCAAGGCCTTAGCCAAAAATCTGTTACACTGAGGAATTTCACACTAGCGTTTCCTGTTGATGCTTTGCCGAATGGCACAGTTGTATCATTTAGTTGCCCTCTGTTCCACTCTCCAAGTAAAGAAATCCCATACTGTAAAGCCATGAGGTATTTATTGATTCACAAGTTTGACTTGAACAACCAGGACAGAAGCTGGCTTGGGTGAACTTCAGTGCTTCTGTTTACATTCCTAATATTTGTCTTTTGAGTTTCTAAAAATCTTCAGGGTCCTTAGCTGCAACTGTGACAGAGGCTGATCTGGTTGAGGCCTGTGCTGCTTCCCGTTGCAGGGTGAACTGGAGATTTCCAGATCCTCCTGGCCAAGAGGTCACGCTGAGGGTAGCTGATGTCTCATTACATGGTTCTTGCATGCAAGTCTTTAAAAATATGGAGATTGTTCAGACATGTTACATGATGTAGGATCCCAGATCTCACCTGGCGCCCTTAAGCCATTTGCATACTACAGAAAGTTGGTCATTATTTAGTTATGAAACCTTAAAGAGGTCCAGTGATAAATTGCCTGCTTCACCAAATCTGACTTTCCTGGTTTTGTTGACCAATGGTTTTGAGCAGTCATAATTTAAACAATTATACATCTCATATGATCAAGAGGCTTTCCTAAAAGAACCTAAAATCTAAGAAGCGTAGTGTACGATAAAGAGTGTGGCAGGCTCTTGACAAAAGTTTTATTTTAAAACCATGCCTTGCTCTCTTGCATTAACTAATGTCTTCATAATGTGTAGTAGAAAGCTCACCTGAATTAATAAGACTTGCTGGGTCTTACAGACAATTTGGCTAAGAACTGTACTAATAAACTAGAAATATTCATAGACAACAGCAATTTTAGAGTGAAAATGTATTTTTTGTAGTAGTGGTACCAATGTAGCATCCAAGAGCCCTGATCAAGGAATGTACCATTGCTGCCTCTCCAGACACAAACCAAAAAGATAGCCTGTGTCCCAGGATATTGCCACCCATTTATAAAACAGGGAATAAGCTGGGGATGGGGACATGTGGGAGCAAAAGGAGATACTGCAGGAGGGGAGAATGCTCATCCTTGTCATCAGTGTGCTCTTCGGTGTAATCATTGATAAGGCTTGCTGAAGAGAGCACTGAGGAAGTGTCTGAAAGAAATCATGTGGGAATTTGACGAGTGCAGTGGGCAGAATGGGCAAGGCATGCAAGTTTGGTTGTTTCACCAGCACACGTGGTGACAAGCATTGTCAGTCAAGGAAAAGTGGCCCAGGAGATGTGGCATATGGGAAATGGAGGAGGCAGGTGAGGATGAGCCATGCAGGGCCTTGAAAGAGGGGAGAAAGCAGTGATACCATAACTATCCAGTAGACAAACTTCAGAAACACAGAAAATTCAGAGTGAAGATTACATTGAGAGTAAATCCAAGAATGCTGAGATTTGGGAATACATCCAGCCAATTTTCATTTTGCCCTATTCTTGCAGAGCAATAGCTTAACAATTACAGCTAGTGAATAAGGTAGTGCCAGATTAAATTAAACTATTTGTTGGTTTTTTGGTTTTTTTTTTCTCTTGGGATCACCACAGTCCCTCAACAGAACCTGGCTTCTTTCCATTTGGCAACAGGCAGGGGTTGTTTATTTAGGAATACGAGAGTTTACTTATGGCAGGCTGATAGTCCCATTCCAGTTGCAAACAATGAGAAACAGCTACTGTTGTGAAGTGGCTTCATTCGAGTGCCTGTGTCTTACGCTCTATTATGTAGGTGATCTCAGAGTAAACTTTGTTAAATTATGTTTCTCAGATTTGTCAAAGAATTTGTTCTCTAAATTAACTTTTGCTTCCTAATTAGTTAACATTTCAGTGTTGTAATTTGCACAAGGACACACTAAATGTTCCACATGCATTTAATCCCCGTTAAATAAAATTGAACTGTGCTTTAGTTCTGGAGCTACAGCTGATGCTTCCATGGTAGCAAGGACAAATATCCTACAAGTTGCTGTCATTTGGCCCTTTTAGTTACAAATTTTGCATAGCAAGTTAATTTCCTCTTATCTTATAAATTATTTAAATGTAAATTAAAATTAAACAGAGAACAAATTTAATTTGGAGTTCATTAAAGAGGACCCTGCAACTACATAATCCACAGGATCTCCAGTTTAGGGAGAACTTAATCTAGATAGTTTTAAAACTCATTACGTGTCCATTCCACATTTTTTATGTCTTGAGAATAACAAAATAAACACTTGTGAAATTCAGTCCTTAATACTGGCAGTATGTAGACTACCACTGCAAGTGTAAAGACTTTAATCTGGCAAAGAGGTAACACAATATGTAAATTGTACTTTACGGGTTTTGTTCTGAAGACTTGAATTCAAATCTTGGGTTGAACCCAAGAGAAAATGAGTCTGATGGTTTCAATTCTGTCTTTAATCTGTTCAAGCCCTACTGCAAACCCACAAAATAATCCAACACAGTCAGCAGCCTCCTGAATGCTGAACAAGACTGACAAGGTAGCTGAGGGCAATGCTGATGAGGGACCATCTCCTGCAGAGCTTCTTTTGCTCCTGGAAAATTTGGCTGAGTGCTCTTTGACGTTTTCCTTCCCTCAGCAGCCTATCAGGTAAAAAAAAGAGCAGTAAAAGCAGAGACAGATAGTGACTGCTTGGAAAGTTAAAAGAAAAATCTGAGGGACAGGCAAGGTAAATGTGGCAGGTGGGAAAGAATAAGATCATGAGCGGAGGAGCCCTGGCCCTTGCTTGGGCACCTCAGCTCATGGAGCTCATCCGCGTCTGCTTCTCCCACGGGGAGGTGTCCCGGGTCCCGGATGGTGGCACTGGGGCAAAACCAAGAAAATGATGGCACTCCCTCAGAACTTCTTTAAAAGCCATACCTGTGTTTTGAGCATCTTTCTCACTCTTTTTAAGGGCCATTAAAGGTCGTGAGTGTCTATTACATGTTTCATAGGTATTTGGAATAACAGGAGGAGTTAAACCCAGTCTGAACTTCTTTTCTGTGTAGCTGTTTCACATGAGCCAAAGCTGACATGAGCAGATTGTGATTTGAGCCATACGTTGTGTGGTTCGCTAACACATAAAATATGCATAAAATACATATTCATAGATACTATGGAGCTGTGTATAAATGCACAAATATAGCTTTATAGAACTAATGAAATAAATTATGATTTTGAGCTTTTGTGAAGGGTTGATCATACGCCACTGTATAAATTATTTATACCCCCCTTGCCAAACTGCCCATTTATTTATCTTGACAACCTAAATGAAAACTCCATTCAGTATCTATTCTGCTAGACAGCAGAAAGACGTACAACTATTGAAGGATAATGAGGTTGTATCTGGTTTGTGTATATTTTAATAGATGGTTTTCATCAGGCAAGAGATTACTAATTATGTACCCACTATCAAATGCATACTTACATATAACTTAGCACCTGAGATATAAGTAGGACGTGTAGAGGATTTTCCAATGCTTGTATGCAATTCTAATATCTAGCTCAGTAGGATCTATTTATCTATTTAGTTCCTGAGATGAAGGGTTACATATAAATTTGAATTAAGTTTTAGCCCGAATATTTATTTTTCATATATTTATTTGACTGCCTGCAGATAATAAGAGTTTTGTGGCAGATTGATTGACAGATAAAAGATACTTCGTTTGTGTTCAGCAAATGAAGAAAATTCTGAAAATCAAGAAGCACAATAAACAAATTGTTCTTAAAATTCTGATGTTAGCAATACCTATGAGTGTGAAGGTTAAAATCAGTAAACAAAAGCAATTTCTCAGTCAGTTATAAATAACTGCATAGTACAACTGCTGTTTTCAAAGAGAAGATATAAAACTGTCTCATTAATTTCTGCTATTTATAATATATTTGATGTGTAAATTATTCTGCCTTTTCAGTGGCATATATGGTGTACTGTGTGTATGCTGCATTAACAGATCAAGGAGAAAGGAGACTTCTGATACAATCCATTTAATTTCTGTGATAAATTATCAACACTTCAGGATCTTTCCATTGCTTTGACCTTTATTTGGAAAAAAACCACTTTAACAGCAATTTGTTTATTTTAGCGGTTGAAACAGTCTTTAAGTTTTTACAGTGTGTTGTATTTTTAAGTGATATTTAGTCTGCATTAATAAACATAGAGCTGTTTTCATTCAAGTATAGACCAGGAAGTCTCTATTAAAAAATCGAACTTCAAGTACTCACATTTTTTTCTAACAATGTGTAGGCACCTCTAGAAATACAAAAATTACATTCCTCTATATAAATTAATTGCTGAGGTATTGGCAACCATACATGAAAATCATCAATAAAAGAATTTCAGTTATGTCACTTTATTGCATTGATAAATAAAGCATTATAGAATATGACAAAATGTGTTATTTTGTACTTTGCTCATAAAAATCCATAGACAAAGATGTACTGAGCAGTTGTCATTTCTTGCTCCACCTTTCTCTTTGTTAAAAATCTAATTATTCCCTTATGTGACACTACCATGACCTTTTTAAGTGCAGAAGATGTGATTGTCATATTTTCCCTTGGCGCATTATGAAGGGGTTCAGAGACAAGAGGGCACTGCATAGACGATACTGAAAAGGTCAATGCAATTTGGCATTATTGTATCTCTTTTTTAAATGCTGAAATGTTGTAAGAATGCAGAATTATTCTAATTAATAGTTCCTTAATTCAGCTTCCAATTTTAAGAAGAGCAAGGTGCCACACACATACACACACACAGACACATGAATAAAAGAAGTGTTTGAGAGAATTATTATTTTTACCAGTATTTTTTGCAGTATGAACAATTCAAAAAAAATGCCAAGTGCTCACTTTGCATTAGGACAAGGTACATTTTCTTTAGAAGCTTCTAGTACCTGTTTCTGCCTCACAGATTTGGCAGATTGTCATTTTATCAGACACACAAGGAGGCAAAGGTAGGACGAGAGAAAGAAGAAAATCTATACTGTAACCCCCACGTGCACCTCACAGGAAGCTCCTTCCAGGCCAATACTCCTGGAGAGTGGAGGTGCTCAAGGCATGTTGGGGGAGACACACGGCACCATTCGATGTTGCTGAGGTAGCATGTGCAGAAATGCAGCGGGAAAAGCAGACACACAGCGTTTGGGAGCAGCCTCAGGACCCCTGGGATTGCTCTATCACAAGAGCTGTTGCCACTAGAGCTATTTGTTACTCAGTTTGGACTAAATAGGGCAAATACAGCCTTTTCACTCATACACTTGAGGCCCAAAGTTTACTGTATGGCAATGCATAGCAGTTTTACACACAAATACCTCTTTTTGCAAAAATTCAAGCACAGACATCTGACATGTTTCACAGCACAAAATTCTTACGCCTACAGAATGCCCATAGCAATATTTGATATACTACTGAAATTATTTGCAGACACAGTTGTGTGTGGGCCAGACATAAGGGAGATACTTTAAAACAGAAATAAACACCCAGAGATGTGGTACATGACTTTTCAATGCAAACACAGTTTTACTATGGTCTGTACTGGGTTTATAGGGAAGCAGGTACAGGATTAGGACACAGTAATTGTTGGGGCAGGACAAGAAAGATAAAAGATGACCATCTGGTTTTTATTTAGTTTCAGGCATCAGTGAGTCCTTAGATAAAGTCAGCTCATGCTGAGATCTGACGATGTGTGAACACTGTACAAACCCAAGGTAACCTCAGCTTCCATGTGCTCCTTCTGCCCACAGCACAGCTGCCAGTCCGATGGGAACTCCATCTACTTCCACGGGACAGAGGGCAGCGAGTTCAATTTTGCCACCACCCGGGACGTGGACCTCGCCATGGAGGATGCCCAGGAGCAGTGGGCAGAAGAGTTTGAGAACCAGCCCAAAGGGTGAGTGTCCCCAGCCCGAGCAGGGCCCTGCACAGGCCAGCAGCATCACTCCGGGGATGAGGACACGGGATAAACAGAGAATTGCCTTTTCTCTTTGCTCTGTAGTCAGGGAAGATTGTGACTAGGATAAATAGCAATACTGTAAATAGCACATGAATCCAGATTTTAGGAAGAAACAAGTCCAGGAAGTCCAGGAGGAACAGTTTGTCTCTGGACCATCCTGTCACCACTGTTTTTAATGAAAAAAAGTAATGTTTGTGACTTATGTAGCCATTCTAAAGAAACATATGATGTTGATCTGTTTTTTTAATTCACACCAGAGTGTTGTTAACAAGCTCATAGCCATATGAAATCTAATTCCTTGAGAAATTCATCCCCTCTGGATCACTGCTGTGAGCCTCACTTTTCTGAGAGAGAGCTCCTGCTTATGCAGATGCCTGTAGGTGCTGGAGAAGGAAGAGGAGGAGAAGGTGGAGGCAGGAAAGCTGAAGCAGCAGTCTATTCTCATCTGGCAGCAACAAGAGCATAGCCATACCTGCTGGGCAAGAGCTCAGGGTCTGGCTGATAATTTAATATTTCTGTTTTAAATAGATACTTTGTGATTCAAAGGGTCTCTGTAAAGCCATATCCAGTAGGGACTGCTGCAAAGACACAGAGAATAAACAAAAATGTCCAGGACAACAATATTACTACTATTACCAAAACATGAGTGAGCTTTAAAAAATGTGTCCTGATAAAGAAATTTCATTTTATATACCTCATTGTATAAATTCTGACAAAAAGAAAATAACCTCAGTCTTGATTCTTTTCTATTAAAAAAAAATAAAAATCATTAGTTGCTGTTACCCCAGGGCAATGAGAAACATACACAGCTAATTTATGGGTCTCCACTGAATGTTGATTTTAACCTACAAAGTACTTCAGATCATTAGCAACTGATTCAAATGCTGCCTATGCTGTGCTGAAAGTAAAGAGCACCTTTTAAGAAATACATGCTAATATGTCCTGTGGACACATGGTATATTTGGGGTTTACAGAATAAATATTCACTGTGAACTCTGCCCCAGTTCAAATAACCAGCCAATGGCAGCAGGTGCTGCTTCAGACAAAGGGAAGAAAATGAGCTAGTGTGTGTTGTGTTCTACGTGACCATGTGGGACACCTTTGAGATGTGCTCTCCATCTTTTTTCCATCCTGAAAAAAACAGGATGGGAGCGCTGTCCGTGGACATCTGCCCTGTCTGTGGATCTGGTCTCTACTCAACTGAGTGTTTAGTTAAGATAAGTTGGGCTACTTGCAACCCGGGTTAGCAAATGTACAGTTTCTTCTGAATTAGGAAAGTTACGCTTTCCCTGTCGCGTGGTGCCACGGTCCAGCTGCAGATGGCGAGGAAGGGTGCAGCCCTCCTTCCATTCTGTCATTCTGTGTCCCAGCAACCACGTCCTGATCTGCCCCCACTCTGCCAGCCCAAGGCCTCACAACTTTTTCCTTTTTTTTTCTTTGGAAATTTTACTCTGCATTACAAACTTCCTTCTTTCAATTATTCTATAAGAATGGAGATTTAAATTGCATGCTGCCATAAATAAACAGCAAACTCGGGTGATGTTATGGACTACATCCTAATCATATCAAATTGTCACCACTACTGTTCCTCTTTTCAACATTTCTCTGGAATTTGTGTTGGGAGCTGTATATAAATGCAAATACATGTGAGTTTCCTTAATCACTTCTTAGAGAAATATTTTTGAATGCTATTTGAACTATATTTGAAATACAGTTTTACTGTCATCAAACAGTCACAAAGCACTGTATATCTAGACAGAGCTTGCAGGAGGTTCTCAAGCACTGCTTTGTAGCATCAGCTGGAGCCTTCCAGCTCTCAAGGGGAAGGGAAAAGCATCCCTCATAAGGGAGAGCAAAAGGAAGCTCAGGTATAGGGGTCACCACCACTTTCCTGTGAACCAAATGCTCTCGGAGATGAGGGCAGAGGAAATCATTGCTGTTTTTGATAAGCAGTTGCTTGGTATTTTTTGCATGTACCACCTAAAGTGGGAGGCTGTGTGGATAGGGGTTGCTGTTCTAAGTGCCACACATATTTCCATATGTTCTGCTTCTCTTTAATTGCGTGAATTAGAGCCTGATCCTAAAAGTAGACAGATCCCCACATCAGGCTGCCTTTGCCTCTAGCAGGCACATTGATGCTTTGGACCTCCGTGTTCAGTTGGTCTAGTTTAGGTCCATAAATCACCTGTTTTATAAAGAAGAATTCCAAGAGTCATGTGAGGAATAAATTAATTCAAATGTAAATTTAAATCATGCAATGACCCAGGATCCTTCTCTATTTTCTTTACTGCTAATGTGTTGATGTACTTCTATTAAAGTGCCTTTTTTAAAAAAAAAAGATGTAGAATTCTCTGGTTTTCTTTTCTGATGCGGCCCAAAAGGAGAGGATCCCTGGAAACATCCATGATCTGCATCATTCATGACCCTGAGCTGTTTTGTGGGTCACTACAGAGAATGTTTTAATTGAGCTAAATAGAGCATACAAAAGATCAATGGAGCATTGTGAGATTTTTTTTAAGTTAAAGTAGGCACAACTGTTAAATTCTGTACTTGCCTTCAGCCCAGGAGATCTATTTTCAAAATTATGTTTTGATTATATTGCACATTAGCTTTTAAAAATTTGCACAATAGAATTAGGGTTAGATTAAACTGTGCTTCCTTTAAAATATTTATATTTATATCATAAAGCTTTTCGGTGATGTTAAGCTCGCTAATTCCTGTGTAAATGACTGACAGGTTTAAAGCAGGATTTCCAAACAGGCATGTCACCAGTCTGTCACAGCTTAGGTCCATAGGGAAACTGGCAGCTTTTAAGAAGATCCTAGAAATGCATTTTGAATGGTTAAACTAATAAATAGACTGCTTAGTTCTTGAAATGGCAGTCTCTGAAATTGTCATATGGCACATACCTGCTAGAGATTGTCTCTGGTGGAAAGAGACAGGGAAAGACTGCCTCCCACAAAGGTTTCTGAACTTCCATGTTTTCTCATTCCTCCTGAATCATGCTGGATAGATAAATGATTGGATTATCAGGATTTAGTAATTCTAAATAATTTCATTGTTTTATCAGCCTTATAATTCTTAAATACTTAATTATGAATTAAGACTTTGACATGAATAATAATAATGTATCAGACCAAAATAATGCACAAGTTTTCAACACTTTCTAATATTTCAAAACATTTTGATCGAGTTTTGAAGTAACCATCACTTTCATGATGAAAATATATTTTCAATGTAAAATATTTAATTGGAAAATTCTGCAACAGCTCTTTTAATTATCACTGAATAAAAATAAGATAAAATGTTGTACAGAAAAACTGAGAAAGATCATATCATCACATATTAGAAACACAGCAGTCTTTTTTCATACTTTGTTCATGTGTTAGTTAAATCTGTTACCCTAAATGCTCAAAAAGATGAAAAGAGAGCATTTTCAGCTATTACCTACATATTTAATATTTGTATAGCAGATATGGTGGACATGTGCCTTTTCAAGTTTCATTGATCTATAAATCTTTTATTATGCAAAATGAATCAGAATGCATTTATATTTTAAACATTTTAACACCAGAAAAAAATAAGGAAGATGGTAGAACCATACAACACTACATATTTGGTAACAGCATTCATTAAAGGCCTCATTTTTTTTATTAATTCATGCATTTCTGCCAAATTCTTTTAAATATTTATATTTACTTTGCCTTAGTTGAGTAAACTGAGTTTAAAATCTAATATTGAATATGTAAGTAATGGCATAGGGATTGCATTTGAAACACTGCATTTTTTTGTCCTGTGTAAGAGTAGAAATGGCTACTTTTTTAAGTACAAATGAACCCCTGTGGCATGTTTTGTATGAATTTATCAGTAATGTGCTGCTGCACCTTCTCCACCCATTGTTGGCCTCTGCAGGTGGGACATCTTTGGAGCCGTCATTGGTACTGAATGTGGAACTCTGGAATCTGGCTCAGCTATGGTATTTCTCAGAGATGGAGAAAGAAAAATATGTACTCCATACATGGACACTACAGGTTATGGGAACTTGAGATTTTATTTCAGTATGGGTGAGTATAAACTCCTAATGTAATACAGGATGTGAAGCATGTGAGATTTGCACTGTGCAGCACTCCGCAGTTTAACAAGTCTCATGTGGAGAAGCTTCTTCTTGTCTCTTATATACTAATTTCACTCAGTGCCCCTTAATCCATACCTAGAAGAGATGGTCATATCTTTGTCATCTTTAGAGGTTTTACGGGTACCTCTCATATCCTCCTGTAGTCATATCCATGTAGATCCTGATGTTAATCCATCAGAGTCAAGAGAGTTGCACATGAGGATGAGATGGGAGTAGCATAGAGGTGGGGCAGTCTTCCCTGATGAACCCTGGAATAGTTTCACCTCAAAAGCTCTTCCTCCATTCATAAAATCCTTCCTCTGCTAATATCTTGGCCCAGGGTGGGATTCACGCAGAGTGTGCTATGCTCTTGGAGGAAGTGTGTTCTGCATGTGGCATCCCTCATAAAAAGCACTGGTGTGCTGTTAGCATCATCTGTGGACCTTCCTTTCTGGAGCAAAGTACAACATCAGTCATTTACCAGGGCTGAGAAAGCAACCAAGAACCAACCTGTCCTGGCACTTACCCTCCCTGCTGTTGTTGTCGGTGCAACTGCACTAGTCTGATGTTGCAAGAGACCAAAATCCCCATGAGTATGGTAGTTAACACTCACAGTATTTTTCCAGAACTTTTATTTTGCAGATAAAGGAAGTTCCATGAGGTTATTCTCTCAACACCATGTTTAGAGAAAGTGAGGATTTTTGCTTAAAAGAGAATAATAGAATAATAAAGGAGGAAGCAGAGAATAAACCTGTGACCTCCACAAGCAACCTTCTGTATCAACAAGAAAAAACACACTTTATTTAATGAGGGGAAGACCTCATGTTGTTGTCGTAAATTGTTGCACATCTCCTCTGTGTTACATGAATTATGAATAAAGCACAGGAAAAAGAGGACGCTTTTTCCTATTTCTTCCAAGCATTACAACACCTGCAAGAGAAACAGGAAAGAAATTTTGTCAACCTTCTGAACTTAGGGGAGAAGTTGTCAGCAGATGCAGGCACAGAGGATGGCAGGATATTGTTTGAAAAATGTATTCTGTGCATATTTTTTAATTAAATAAATAATCGTTTAAACATTCAGGCCAGGAAAAGATTTGAAAGGACAAATTGATGTTCCTATTACAATATAAAACACATCTTATCCAGTTCTCTGGACTGCTGTTCGTAGTCCATTACAAGAACTGACTGGCTGTAGCAAAAAAAAAAGCGGAGAAAGTGTTCCAATATATGCAATCTTTCTGCTCTTCAGTTTTTTTCAAAGAAGCTTCCTCATTCTGTTTTTTCTCTATTTTGGGGTATTTTTTTAAATACCTGTAGTAACCATACTGTACAGGGAAATAATTAATTAATAATTCCTGTTTCAAATACAGAAACTCTGTTTTAAAAACTTCTTTTCCAGAATACCACACTAGCATGATGATGTTCATCTTGTAACTATAATGCAGAACTTAATGCTCATATTTGCCAATACATCTGCTCTTTCACAGAAGCTTAATGAGTATTTTGGGTTCTACTGATATGAAGATATTTCAAATGCTGCCCTGTTCCAGTTGGGCAAGCATGCCACACGTGTTTTGTGTGGTGCAGTAGATTCCATCCAGCCAGCCACCCCTTTTAGGATATGGTGTAGACACTAGAAGGAGCAGCACAACAAGTAAGGTACACAGCAGTCTTTCTCATTTCCTACTTAGAACAAGTTCTCAGCTGCCAAACTATCAGCCAAGAAGTATTTAAGAGATTGTTATGTACCTACATTTGTGCCTGCATGAAGTGTGAGTAGTAAATAGCAGTTTACTGATGAGAACTCAAAAGCAGAGCATTTCTATGTAAATAGGATTTAAAGCACACAGATAGAAGTATTGCTCGAGGCACAGCATTTTCTATTAAAATTGTTTTGATAAGCTGATTAAAAGAGGTACTTGAGGTTTTCATAATCCTCAACCCCCTTGATCTCTGCGATGGTGTATCTGATCAAACAGTTCCTATACACTGTGTCCTTAGAGATGGTGTTCTTTTGTTTCAGATCCCAAGTTAAATAGCATCTGACTGTAATTATTTTCATAATTAAGGCTGCATATATGATTCCACTTTCCAGTAACATGGGCTTCAATTAATTTTTTTCTCACTCAAATGTACAGGGGGAACTTGTGATTCTGGAGAATCCCATGAAAATGATGTCATACTGTATGCCAAGATTGAAGGCAGGAGGGAACACATACCTCTTGATACCCTGACCTATGCTGCTTACAAGGTAAATTGTTGTAAACGAAGCAGGTGCATGGGATGGATAGATCATTCTCTTTTAAGCCATCACAGTAATATTGTGTGTTGAATATCACAAGGACACTCAAACATGATCTTCCCAAACACATAAATCATGTGCAGACCTGGGAGCAATTTGGCACCCTTGCAGCACAGCTCTGCAGTTACAGGTGGTCGCTCCAGCCCCAGGCAGGACTGTGCAGTGTTGGCTGAGGCTGAGGAAACAGGCAAGCAAGCAATGGGCAAAAAATGTCAGTTATTAGCTGAAAACTTCAGTGGTAACATCACCTCACAAAAAAGTTACTCCTGTTTCCACTCAAGCTCTTTCTAGCCAGTGTGATCCTGAGGAGCGGGGTCCTGAGAGGGTAAATCGTGGTGGCACCAGGAGGGGCTGGGAGAGGGTCTGCAGCGATGCGGGCACGGACTCAGCCGTGGGAGGTGGCCGCTGGCAGAGTGCACAGGCAGCATCTCCTCTGCCCAAAGTGCAGCTGCCTTCCAACCACATCCACCACCCTCGGACAGGACAAGAAAGACCTTGAACTTGCCTTCAGGATGCTTCCTGTCTAGGGCAAGGGAGCACTTAGACCATGTCTACCCTGAATAATCTAGCCCTGAGGTCTCCTTATTCTGCTGCTGTAAAACAGGCAACACCTGGTATTTCATACATGGGCACATAGATGTGCTAGATATTGAAATGCAGTGTGCTTACGTTGTCTGAGGAAGGTTTGGTGGTAAAGATGCAGCTGATTTCAAGGACAGGTCTGTGTGCATTTTGTCTGTAACTTTAGCACTTAGAAACCAAATGTTTACAATAGGGTTTGGCCTGAGTTCGGTTGAGTCACTTGCATTGTTTCATTGTGCGTGGCTTCCCTCCTCGCCTGATTTTGTGTGAAAGACAGGGTAGAACTTTTGTAAAACTAAGGAAACTGTGATTGTAAAATAATAAAATATTAATTAGGGAACTTGGGGAGAGATAGGATCTGAAATTACATGGAATTCATTGTGGAGGTTTTTTAAAACAAGCAATTTTAAAGCTGACATCCTCTTTTGACATAATAAAGTTCTAATTACATTGCTTAAGGACAAAGGCTAAGCTTTGTGAGGCAGTGCTTTCATTTATTTCAACAACATAACATCCTCCCCACTTAAGCCTGTGAACTCCTGCTGTTACTCCATTCTCACGTACCCAGAGTAGACATGCCACTACCCTGCCTTAGCTTCTGTGAGCTGTAAGGCTCCAGGACAAACATCATCTTCCCTTCCCAGCTGGAACTGAGAGCATAAACTTGCCCCGCTCAGAACACAGAAGGTACAGTCTTTTCTTCTGTGTCTTTACAACCAAACAATCCGATCCCTCTGAGGTGATAAGCGTCACTGGTACCCAGGGTGCTAATACCTATCCACATAATAGTAAATTATTTTATTTGGGATCGTGTGGGGAAAATGGTGGCTAAAAAAATTAACAAAATTAATCAAGGAGAGCGAACAGCACATTTGGTTCAGCACTATTAGCGTTGCTTTTTTATTTTAAGTGGTACCTTGTGACCTTTTTAACTTATTTAAGCCTTATTTAATTTCTTTTAAAGGTACCATCTTTGGTTTCTGTTGTCATTGGTCCGGACCTGCAGACTCCTGCAACCAAATTTTGCCTGAAGCAAAAGAGTCACCAAGGCCACAACAGGAATGTCTGGGCTGTGGATTACTTCCACGTCCTTCCGGTGCTCCCTTCCTCGGTGACTCACATGATCCAGTTTTCCATCAATTTGGGTTGTGGAACTTATCAACCTGGTAACAGGTAAAACTGGCGAGATCATTCTTTTGGTTATCAGCTTTCTAGTATATTTTGGTTTATAAAATCTATATGAGGATTTGTAAATCTTCTCTCAGTAAGAAGGGATCCCATTAATAATAACAAATATAAGCTGCTCGAAAGCTAATGTTTCTCCTGATCTTTACAGGCCCAGATTTATGTCTCTCACATGCAATAAAGAGTCATTTAATAGCTTTACAGGTCAAAACTTGCTTTTCTTAGCTCATTATTCTGATATATGCTCATGATTTCAGAGTGACTTTTGCTTCAGTTTCTAATGGATATGAGATTTACTTCTTAATACTGTGTAAGGAGGAAAGCATTAAAGGCAGCAGCAGAAACCTGCCTTGCTGACCTCTCCAAGATTACTGATGCCACAAGCATGTCTAATTCTTGTAAGACTGGTGATAAATGACCCTCATCTTAGTGACCATCAGTGTGAGGAGCTCACTCTCTGTAGGCTGATCACAGAACTCTTTTGCTGGCTCTACTTCTTTGGGACATTCAGCATGAATTTTTCCATGCGGAAAGGGAGAGAAGGGAGTCATTTTAGGCTCCATGTTTTGTAGAATCATAGAAATGTTGGTTGGAAGGGACCTTCACAGGTTATCTGGTGAAACCTGCTGCTGCAGGAGGGATTGTTACCAGGCAGGTCAGACATGGCTCTCCTATCCATTACTTGAAAAATCTTCATGGATGGATGAAGATTTGTGCTAACTCTCTGAGTGACCTGCTCAAGTGAAAAGTGTTTCCTGATGTACAGTACAAAACTATGAAACCATGTCTTTATTGTCCTTTGTAGTGTGCCTGACACTATTGAGGGGAGTTTGACTCTTGATTTCCTTGTGAGTGCCCTCTGCACCATCACAGGGTGCCATAGCTCACTCCTCCTCACCAGGCTGAGCAAGCCAGCTCCTCAGCCCATCCTGGCTTGGTGCTCAAAGCCATGGACACCTTGTCCATCCTTTATTCCACTCTCAAAATTCTTAATATCCTTCTTCAAATAGGGAACCCAAAACCAAACTGCCCACTGTCCCTCTTTCATTATATACATATGGGAATATTTATCTTGATATTTTATGAGGATTACGTTACTTGATATTTTTCAGAGTTGAGAGTTTAAAATAAGAGACTATAAGTGCTTTTATCTGTGTCCCATGGCATCTACTTCCAGCTGGAAAGAGCTACATTAACAGTGACAGTTCTTGCATCCATGCAGGGTAGCATAATTCAAAGGGAAGCAAAAATCAAGACACTGCAGTTATATTTGATAGGAAGAGAAGGCAGCAACATTTTCCTACATGAAAAGTGAAAACTTTGCCTGTAAACACTCCTGGCCAGTAAGCACGTTATATAAAGCCTCTGTCGCAATCTGTTTTCTGATGGAGATTAGTATATATTTTGAAAGATTAATATTCTTCCTTCATTAAACTATTTCTGAAGGAGAAGTGAGCTTTTTCATAACTAAAGAAACATTAGGTCACCATTTCCCTATTTGTATTTCCCAAATACTGCAGTATTTCACATCTCCTGGTCTGCAGCATTATTCATAATGCTTTCATTACTGCAAATGTGAGAGACTCATACCGAATATATGCAGTAAATATGACCCTCTAAGGTATCTCTACAGCTAAACCTGAAATAAATTAGTCAAAACCTCCATAAACCGTTTTAATAGACACAATATCACATTGATGGTACATTTAAATAAAGTCATATTGTCAGCAAATTATCATTAAAAAAATTCAGAATCCAATAATTTAATATTGAGGAGATGAATTATGACTTTTATAATGTTCCACTGACATTACTTAAAACAGAATATTGCAAGCTAATTATATGGAGGATATTACAAGAGTAATTCAGTAAAATACTAAATCTGTAGTAAATCAAGTGCTTTCTATATTACTTTTTCAAGGTCTTTAGAGTGTAAGGCATCTAAAGATTTCCTTATAAGTTGTAAACGATTTGGGGGTTTTTTAACCCAGGAAAGAGACAGCCCGTGCATGAACAGCTAGTGGTCTTTTACTGCCTTCTGCAGATGTAATAGTTAGCAGTTAGCAGTTATGGCTGTCCTGTGCTCTCATGATGACGTCTCTGATTAATCCAAGTTTTCTCCTCATATCTGAAACTATTTTAATATGAAATATGAAATGTAAAAGTAATGCAGTTCCTTTAACAGCAGCAGGGTAAAAATGCTGGCTAGATGGTGGCCCAACAAGAACTCCGTGTTCAGGCAATCCTCAATCTATAAATCTTTGGGGTTTTAAGCACTCACAAAACTTTGTCTCATGTTTGCATTTGCAGGATCTTTTGCATTCAAATTCTACTTAAAATTATTTTTTGTTTCCTCATCAGTTATTAGAAATAGCAGATTTGGTGGTTTTTCAATGTTGGTGCTTCTACATTGAGACCTGTGCCAGGTACCCTCATGGTGTCTTTCTCCTCTCTTTCCTTCCATGTGTTACCAGTGTCAGCTTGGAGTTTTCAACCAACCATGGTCGCTCGTGGTCGCTGCTCCACATGGAGTGTTTGCCAGAGATATGTGCTGGGCCTCACCTGCCCCACAGCACCATCTACGCCTCTGAAAACTACAGCGGGTGAGAGTGTTCTCTGCAAAACTGAGATGCAAGATTAGAGAAGTGAATTGTAGGTGGCAGAAGAAAGCAGCAAAGCACACAACTCTGTGTCATGATTCATTTTTGACTAGCTGGGGCCAGCAAGGAAGGAGTGTCCTGGGCTCCCTGGCTACCCAGTAATGAAACTTGAAATGTGTGAGGCTGCTTCTATGGTATAATAATAATTTTTTGATGCTAAAGACAAATTACAAAAAAAACCCACCTGTGGACAGCATGTGGATAATAATAAGATAAGTTTACCTTGTCAAAGCCACAGGTTTTCTTCTTAGTCAGAAAAAACACCACTCAAAGTTGTATTTACACCCTCAGACACATTTACTCATGTGGAATCCCAGTACTGGGTTACAGTGAAGCACATCCTCTGCACTTCTGCAGATGCAGATGGTTATTAGTGTCACTTTCTTGTATCAGCCCTTCTCAGTATTAAGTCTCTTACCTACTGTTCTCATGGAAAAATGAACTGTGGCATCTTGCTGCATAGCACAAAATCCCAGTGCATCCCAACTTCCTTAAGACTTACAAAAAGAAAGTGCAGTTGAAGCATTGCTATGATCTGATGACACACAGCCCCTAGTCCCATGCAATTTTCATAGGAATGATTACTCCTGGTGTGTGCAGGAAGTGTAGGCTCTGTGGATGATAGAGAATGATGGCCCAGACTGCAGCACGCCAAATCCTCTGCACCGCTCTTCTCACTTCCCGACGGTTTCCACCAGAGTTCAGTCCTGCTGAAGGTTCAGTTTAGGAGATGTTCATGGGGATGGAGAAGTCACCACAGCAAAGGAGGTTATGGCCTTTGCCAACTTCATGCATTCCTATAGGGGGAAAAACAGCTAGGTTTTATAAGACAATAATTAACATTCATATATTATATGAAAATATGAGCTTCTTCTTTTTAATTTGTATTTTCTAAAGCTGCCATATATTTATGCTTCATTTGAGCAGATTTTAAAATTAAGACTTCTCACAAAGCTTCCAGAACCCATAAACATATCTGCAAAACATACAGTTGCTTAATAACTATCAGTGTAAAAAGCTAGAGTCTGTGTTATATGTATTTCAGGTGGAACCGAATAACTATTCCCCTTCCCAACGCTGCACTGACAAGTGACACCAGGATTCGATGGAGGCAAACAGGACCAATCCTTGGAAATATGTGGGCAATCGATAATAGTTAGTATTCTTATCCATGATCATGACACATCAGAAAAGTAAATTTTATATGCTGCTCTAAGTAAACGTATTTTCCACAATCACAACTCAACGGATTTACAATTTGTTAAATTCTGATTCTGATTGGTTGCATTTGGTACCAGGTGCATTTTGAAGCTAGAGAGAGATTCTGCCATTACAAAAAACAATGGTCTAGTAGATTTTTTTTTCTTACAATTGAGTGCTTTCCAGGAAAATATATTGATGGCAGGGGCTTAATATAACATTTCTTCTGTCTGCTTAGTCCTAATTACATAAATAGGTTCCACACAGGCTATTAAGGACATGTACTGCACCAGCCTAAGACACAGGAGCAGCATCTGGGACATATTTTTGCTTCTGGACATAGAAGACCATCTTCAAGCAATGCTGCTACCAAAACACTGACAAAACCTTACATTGTTTACAATATCTTCAGAGGAAAGTGCCATCTGTTTCAGGGAACTGTTCTTCTCTTAGAAAATTATTTTTCACATACCTTTTCTTCAAATGGATGTGAAGAACTGGAAGAAGTTTAAGTTGATAAATATTTATCAACTTATACGACTTATTACAGAGGAAGACCAGGATCAAAATTAAAAAGAAATACTTTAAAGGGCAGAAAAAGTATTTAGGGACACAGGATTAAATGTATGAAATACAGAAATAAGTACGATTGAAAGGGCTAAATAAGAGTAGCTGCAAATTTTTTTTAGCTTGCTTGTTAGCCTTAAATTATTTGCAACTAAGCAAGCTACATTCAGAATTTGTTTGGTTAGATGCGTGAAATAGGTAATTTAGAGATTTACACCGATGTACAATAACCTGTGAAATCTTGTAGTGATTCCCAGTAAGACTTGATATCGTACCTATGAATGGTAAATATTTACATTTTGCAGAATTCTTAAAATATATTGATGCCTAGTTTTGACAAGAAAATCTTGAAGCTGTTAAGGAAATGTCATAAAGGAAATTTTGTCACTAAAATAATGACAATTTTTCTCTTAATCATAATAGGAAGTAGCATCATCTTGGCATTCTGGATATAGTATTAATGCTTCTCTTTAGGGATGTGATAGACATCAAAAAGAAAGTAAAAGTAAGGGAAAAGGTAGGTATTTAAACACGAGAAGATGTCTGTGAGTATCTGCAAAGATGAGTTGCTATCTAAAAAAATGCAGACTGTAAGTGTTGGAGACACTCATGAGAAGTTCACAGAAACCACAGCAGGATGAAATCAATCCAAGGATACAAATTCCCTACAACAGAACAAAACAAGATTTTGAAAATCGTTTGACAATTCATTTATCTGCGCAACCTTTGCCTATAGAACAAAATACAACTCCATGAAAGGATGCTGCATGCTCCTGCGTGCACCATCTCACAAAAAGTTTTACCAACCATCTGCCTAGAAAGTGCCTGTTCTGAATTTGAGGTGCAGAACCATGATATAGGAACCAAGTCTTAAAGACATATTTCTGAGGTTTTGAATGCCTCCTTTGTTCAGTACTAGTGACACTGAAGCTTTACACTGTATTGTAGGGAAAAACTCGTAAATATTGGCAAGCCACTCAAATTCTTGAAGAGAGGAAGATTTTCAAAGATTCGGCACTCTGACTTTTAGCTTCACAACTGTTTCCTATGTGAATTAAGTTTTAAATGAAATCTGGAAACTGGCCATCTTTTAGAAACTCTGGAAAAATGCCAATTTCCATAAAGTTTTCTCATTTTGAATGACATCATTACATCTTTAACCCTTCTACTTTTACCACCCCCTCAAAAAGACTTCAAAAGACACAAATAAATCAAACAGACAGAACAGAATTTTTGCACCCTGAGAAGTGAGAAAATCTAGAAATCACATGAAATCTGACGAGGACTTAGTTACAGGGAGTAGCTAACAGGGATTTAGAATGTGTCTGCTAGGAAGAGCTGATACTCTACTGTGATGGGCAACATTATAAAACTAGGAAAAGGAAAAAGTACTGCTTCTTATAGATTATTTCAAACTGATGGCTATTTCTTCCAAATGTCGCAATGCAAGTGGACAACTCCAAGTAATAGGTATTCTTCAACAGAAAACATGCCACTATTCATGGTTAAGGCCTTTTAGCATATTGTATTGAAGTAATATTTCCCACAAGTTATGACTTTTCTTTATTGTAGTGCAAGAGATTATTCTGAGATTTTCTCATCTTTCCATCCTTCATATTTTTTCACAAAATATCAACACTGCCAATTAGGAGTTCATTGGAGGAAGATGAAGCAAAAGAGTCAAACAAGTCTGGTGTATTTTTGAGCACATAGGATGTGGAGTTTTGTTCCATTTAAAAGAATCAGTGAAGAAGTATGATAATTAATAGTTACTTAAGACATATTGGGGCAGGTTCTTATTCTCCTAAGTCCAGTGAAGTAAAGTATGTAGATTTCAATGAGAAGCAGTGACATATTTTTAAAATCTACAGGACTGCTACTGGGATGTACCAATACATAGATTGGATTGCATCTCCAAACTAAGATGAAGGGCATGTCACTGAAAAACGATGAAAAAGGTCAATGCATACCAAATTATCTGATCTCATTCACAGACTTAGTAATTAAAACAGTACTAGTGGCCACAGTACTGTCTTGAGCCACAGATGGACATGACATAAAATAATTAATTAGCCCTGACTATCTTTGACACAGTCAAATGCATTATATCCTTTCACAGACCTTTTCCAGGTAGTGGGACTAAGAGAAATGCCATAATTGTATGATCAGGTCTGTATACTTTCTTGTATTCATCATATTCTGTTTATCACATAACATAACCCTCCATTCAACTGATTTCTCTTTGCAGTTTATATTGGTCCATCTTGCCTCAAATTCTGCTCAGGGCGAGGACAGTGTACTAGAAATGGCTGCAAGTAAGTGTTATAATTCAGTACTAGTGTTCCATTTCTGTCTCATAGTTCACTTGGTGGTGTGAAAGTTGAAGTGATTTTCATTTCAGTCCTTGGTCTTTTAAATGACTAAATATAAAACTAGCATAACCCTCAGAATTCATAAAGCTCACTGGAAAGCTAAAGATCAATCTTTCTAAACAGCAGCATGTTTAATATTTTTTTTTACGATTTTCTTCAGGTATAGTGTCTAACTTCCAGTTCACCTTAAAATGTGCTACAGAGCACACTGAAATGTCAGTGATGTATACTTTATGCTTGTTTTAGAGGTAATTCGTGACTTTATCACTTCTGTATTAAATGTTGGGAAAGAATTACAATTTTAGTAGTTCTAATATCCCATAACCTAATATACCTCAAGGGCAGAAGATCAGCACTCCACTTTTGTCTGATAGTCTGGCTTGTTAAAAGGGTTCCACTCTAAAAAAAAAAAAGGTACTTACTCAAAACCACTAAGTTCATTCTAAATATTGGTGTAACTACGTTTAGGTATTAACAAGAGCGTGACCCATGGGGCATTCTCTTTTGTAACTTAATTTCTTATAATCGCATCTAGTATGCTACAGATAAAAGCAAATTTGTCATTTCACATATGAACAACTGTAATTGTCAGCAGTGTTTTTGTTCCAAAAATTAATAAAAATATTTCTGTGTTCTGTTATGTGTAGATTCATGGGGTGTTCATAAACACATACTTTTTCTAATTCAAAAAGTAAATACTAGCTAAGAGAAATCATTGGCTGTGCACTTTACCTGAGTAAAGTTCAAAGAGATTCTTGGACCTTAGATTTGAGAGGGACCCTGTGGGTATCCTCAGTTCACAAACAGCTGCAGCCACCATGTTTGCTGCCAAGCAGCCGCAGCCACAGATGGGTCACCACTTGTGCTTCTCACCCTTCCTCGCCCGCAGGTGCGACCCCGGCTTCTCAGGGCCAGCGTGTGAGACGGCGTCGCAGACCTTTCCCATGTTCATCTCCGAGAGCTTTGCCAGCTCCCGCCTCTCCTCCTACCACAGTTTTTACTCCATCCGGGGGGCTGAGGTCAGCTTCGGCTGCGGGGTCCTGGCCAGCGGCAAGGCCCTGGTTTTCAACAAGGACGGGAGACGCCAGCTTATCACCTCCTTCCTGGACAGCTCCCAGTCCAGGTGAGAGGGAAGGAGGGGTAGTGTGAGGCAAAGAAATGAGGGAGCACCTGCCCTTCCAGCTTCAGCTTTGTCTATTATTAAACCGATTGTTTTAGCAGTGAAAAAAAGCCTTTAAAAAACTCCTAGTTCCCTGTTTTAATGGTGATTTTGTAGCCTTGCCTTTTTCCCTCCTTCTTTGTAAACAACAGAGTCCAAAACAGACTGGAGGGAACTTATTGTACAGCTTGGATGGAAAATATGAAATGTTAATATCAAACCTGAGTGTCAAAGCCAAGTGCTAATTAATTATTTATAAGGTTGTGTTTATTTGACAGCTTGTGGCAACTGATTAGATCCATTCACTATCTCTCCCTCCCCTTCAGTGCCTAATAAATAATTAAATGCAGTAATGATTGGCATTTTTTTAACTGTATGTGCCACATTGCATTACTTGACAATAAAAACAAATCACAGGTACAAAAGTCCGTAACTGATATTTATCAAAATTTGCCTGGATTAAGAAGATCTGAAAACAGCCTTGTTAGGGGAAAAACAAAACCGAACCAAACCAAAAAACAACAACAGAAAAACCCGCTATGAAAATGATACCTTGCAAATATTTGTGTAATTCTGCGGCAGGTTCCTGCAGTTCACACTGCGCCTGGGCAGCAAGTCAGTGCTGAGCACCTGCAAAGCGCCCGACCAGCCCGGGGAAGGAGTGCTGCTGCACTACTCCTACGACAACGGGATTACCTGGAAGCTGCTGGAACACTACTCTTATCTCAACTACCACGAGCCAAGGTACAAGCACAGATATTACAGAGAGTGTTATTTACAGGCAGTTATGCTGGTGGTGGTGGTCACTGCAATGCACAGACTGAGGACGTGGTGCAAGAGGGAATGAAGAGTTTTTATTGCACACTGAAGATTACCACCTTTCTTTAAAATTTTGCAGCTGTTCTAGGCACTTCCCATTTTGTCATTCTGTAAAAATGAACACATCGGTTTAATGGCTTTCAGGTCTCAGGTGGTACAACAGAACAAGCTGAGACAGTGCAGGATGAGGGATAGGAGTGTACTTGTGGGAAATAGGGGCATGTCTCTTCCCATGGCAGCAGCCACTTGTAAAGAAAAATTAACATAAATTATTTGTAGCTTCGAAGCCATAGATACCCTCACTACACCACCTTCTGGGATTAGGAGTTTGCAGGCAGCACAGGACAGCTGAGACAGAATGTGATTGTGAGGATCTCTGCAGGATTGTGAGGATCTCTGCAGAATTGTGAGGATGTCTGAGGTCAGCAGGGAAACTACACCTGCTCCCACTCCAAAGACAATTGCATGACTTCATGGCTGTGCCTCTGCCCTGGGCTGGGCTTGGTGCCCTGGGAGAAGCTGTGCTTGGGACTTGCACAAATCAAAAAGAAGTTGAACAAAGAGCTCATCTCATCTAGCAGCGCCTATGTGTGGTGTCAGATTAGAGAGGAATGTATCTCTTGTATTTGGAGAAGGTGTTCCTTACTGATACATTTGTGACACCATCCACCAAATTTAGTAGAGCAGTACAAAATGAGGAGTCTCCATGAGCATGCCTGTACCAAAAGCCCAGAACAGTCTGGTCTGGATCTGTGCAAACCCTCTCAAACCTGGCAGCAGCCACCTTCACAGGGTGCTGCAGCAGAGCCAATAAATGCCCGTTAGAGGAGATGCTCTGCAAGGGGGCCCAGAAGAGGCAGAACTGACAGTGGCATCCCTGGACTCATTCCAGCAGGTCCATTTCCTGCCCAAAGGTAGCTTTGAGCTGGGTATTGCCCTATGTCTTCTTCTCTACTGAGTTCAAGGAAAACGTCTTAGTCAGCCCCAGGGGTGGGACTGTAAATAGCCTGCAAGTCACTTTAACTACACATAATTTTCATTATTTATATTTATTGAGCTCAGATGAATGCATTTTTAAAAAAAAAATAATTAGATTTCCACGTCTTGTCAAGAACTCAGTACAAAATTGCAACATTTAAAGTGTGATTAAGAATGTTCTAATGGAAAAAAAACCCTTGTAACATTAAAATTATTTCCTGAGAGCTATAAGAAATACTCAAAAATCTGAGAGGAAGACTGTGTTTGGTAGAAATATATTGTAGACTTTAATTTTTGAAGTTCTAAATGTTTCCAAAGGAAAGATGCTACAGACTGGAACACTTATAAGTCTTCTTTGAAGTTTCCTTTGCCTGCCTTTGTTAGAGTCACATATATATTTTATATGGCTCTGATTCTAATTCTTAGATTCAAGATTGTATCTGTAGGAATTATATTTCCCTAAAGGTTTTTAATATATAGCACTATGAAATTTTTATAACAAAAAAGAAAAATACATATTCTAGTGACTGGTTTTAATGAAGTTTAAGATATAAATGTAATAAATTACATAGATGCCAGAGACTTTTTTTGCTTTTTGAGGTTAGGTATGAAACACAATTCCTGTTGTTCTGACAAGGTACAGAGCAAAGAACAGTACACACAAGTTAAAGAGATTTTGCCATGCGAGATAGATAGATAGATAGATAGACAGACAGACAAACAGATAGTCAGTCCACTCTGGGTAGATAGAAAGATGACAGACATACAAACCTGAAGATAATGCTGGCAATAATTATGAAGAAAGCTTCACCTTTTCATATTATGTTGTCTGAAAATATCAGCATATTTAGTAACATAGATGGACTGCTGCAAAGTTTGGCAATCAGTCTGTATCCATGAATTTAATTAATCTTAAGTCATACAAAAAATAATTACACATTTAATGTTCTGCTGAAAAGGTGTGTTTAATCTGCTAACATTTGACAGCTGCATTTTTCTTCTGAGCAGAACAGCAGTGGCTTTTCAATATTAGGTATGCGCATAGCTTGAAAGAATGAGATCAGAGCAAAGGCCTCCCAGTTGGTTTTTAAGAAATTTAATGGTGGGTGGTAATGTAAGTAGGAACACTTTTCTTCTCTGCAGCAGAAAAGTCATTAGCAGAAATCTCCCTCCCTCTCCATCTATCTGCAACAAATCAAAGCCAGATCGGAGAAGTTGTTACAACTGGAGGTGTAGTCAAGTTCTGCATACTAACATGTGCCATACATGGTGGTTTACACTTACAATTTTACATTGTGTTAGCTTAATCCCCTGGGATAAGGAATTTATTTTAACATGTTAAATATTTTAACATCTGATATGTATATCAGTGGTGTATGTCATGAATTAGGATTTTCTGTATATTACTGTCTGTGAGAATTAGTGTCCACGTGGGCAAGCTTATGAGAGTTAAGAGTGAAAGGGAAGATATGGGCATCAGAGGCAGCCACCAGCAAAGAAGTATGCCCTGGATTATGGCAGAGCATTAGCTCACACAAGTGCCAGGTGCTTCACAGCGCTTGCTGGAGACAATGCTCCTCCTAGCCAGGGCACCAGCTTTCCTCAGCTTCATGCCCCTGAAGCATGGCAGAAAAAACATGGTTCCTTTTAGCATCAGTACCAATTTCTTGTCTTTTTTTTTTTTTTTTAAATTAACCCAAAAGGTTATCGAGTTCCTTCTAATGAGGGAATCCTTGATAGAAAAGAAGCCCTTGTTGTTTAGTCACGTGTCAGAGAGCCGTGGGGCTTGGTCTTTCTCCTAGAAGGGTACGAAGTCATTCACACATGTTTATTTGAGTGTAAAGGAAATGTATCCACCATACATAAAGTGTGTACTGTGCTGGTCCCATGCCACAGGGACACAGCCATGTCACCTCTGACTGTCCCTCCACACTTCTCTCTCCAGAGTATAAATGGCAAAGAGCAGCTCCTAGAAATGCCAGACAGGATTTTTTGAGTGCTTCCCACTTGTTCAGCCAAGCTATTTGATTTTTTTCTGGTTAATGGATTAATGTATTCTTCTTTAAAATGAATGTGACACTAAACAAGAGTATTATAAATCTGCTCTCTACAAGGATGTTGTAGCAAGTAATTTTTAAGAGTGTGGTTTTTGCTCTAAGAGTGCCACAGGCACAAGACTCTTTCATATGCAGAGAACAAAACATTACAACAGGCAGCTTAGAAAGCCTTAAGTCTGATAAAAATTTGGTGCTAGAGCATAAAAAGATGCTTCCAGTTTACCTGATTTATCATTTTATCCACCATTTTTAAGAGAGAAAGAAGAATATCAGCTACATGATGAGCTTGCTGAAAACCCTTTAGCCAGCAAGTAATTGTGCCCCAATGGAGACAAATGTCCCTGTTGCCAGTCTGTCTCACAGTTGATGTGGCTGTGTGGGGTACCATGGTCTTAGTGATTTATGGAGCTTTCAAGAAGGTGTCATTGCTGTGGCAATTAATGCATACTCCCTCCTGCAGTGTATGAAAATTGCTCCTGGAAATTAGATAATACTCTCAATTTTCTTTGCAGTTTGTCAATTCTAGGCGTGTTGACATAGCTGCCATGACAAATCAGGTGACCTTGCATACCAGAAGCACCTGGGACTCACCTCCAGTTGCATCTCTATGCAGCTACAAAAAAGAAGTGTCTGCCAAAAAAGACAACTCATAATCACACTGTCTGGCAAGATGAACCTTTTCCACTTGATTGTGGCAATTCACAGGGGTGGGTTCTTCTAGGACAAGAGCGCCATTAGAATGATGTCAGTGCTGTGCAGGAACTGGTACAGATGTTTACAAGATGCTTATCTTCAGATCAGGATAAAACCCACTGATTCTGACAGAGGGGAACTGGAATTCTTAAATCCTTGTCAGCTCATCATTCCTTTGCTAATTTACACCTTTAAATTTACTGAGAGCTCCACAGTGAAAGCAAAAATTACAAATTTGGTAGAAACTCTTTCTGGTGGCTTTCGCACATGACTGGTTTTCAGTAAATTAACTGATTACCAAGAGAACTAACAATTCCCCTGTCCCTGTCACTGGTAGCAGCTACACCAGCAGATGCTACGGTATTTGTGGGCTGAATTTACTCCATGATTTTTAGGGTCAGTAAAGAAAAATTACCATAAAATACATCCCCATGGACTTATTACAAACAGCAAAAACTGGCAATAATAACTTTGTTTTGTTTTCCAGAATAATTTCAGTGGAGCTGCCTGAAGATGCGAGGCAGATTGGCATTCAGTTCAGATGGTGGCAGCCATACCACTCTTCTCAAGGCGAAGATGTGTGGGCAATCGATGAAATCATCATGACCTCTGTGCTTTTCAACAGCATCAGTCTGGACTTCACCAACCTGGTAGAAGTCACACAGTCTCTGGGATTCTACCTGGGAAATGTTCAGCCCTACTGTGGGCATGACTGGACTCTCTGGTGAGGAACATGTATTCTTTCCTGTTCTACTTTTGTTTTCCTTGTCTATTCATCCTGCTAAGGATCAAGTGACTGCTGAAAATGCATCTTTCTGGCAGCTATTCAGAGTAATAATGTGTCTCATCCTCACACTGTGGACAAAAATGAGGTCACTGACCTCATTGCAATTAGCAGTAAGTTTTTTACCTCATTGCACAGATTTATGTTTGATTGGAACATTGAATGTAGCATTCTTTTTCCATTAAATATTTAAAGAATATCCTAATAGAAAAAATTCAGAAATGTTTCAAAATCTTCACTTAAAATCCAGGCAGGGTAATATGGACATGCAGGTAATTAAATAATCTCTTAGGTACAGACTCTGAATATTTTGTAAGTGATGTTCAGATCTGTGTACATAGCCATTATATTGTAATCCGGAAAGCAAAGGCAGCAGAACACAGGCAGAATGGCATTATCCATTTGTAGTTGCTTTGTCTACTATTATATACACTTAGTCATTTGCACTGTGATCAGCATTATGACATATTGCAATTAGGCTTCAAATGTGCTGTGTATTTAGAAACAAAAGCAAGAAAACATCACACCCCTCAAAGGAAATTAAGGCAAGAAAAGCAAAAGAAGGGAAAAACAAAGGAAAAAATTGTTAGGATTGCATAAAAATAAGCTTTTTTACTAAAACATGAACATGCTTCACAAAAAAAGTTCTGGAGCACTTGAGTGTAACATTTGGAATTAATACAAGAGAAGCTCAATTTCATCTGTGTGTTTTGATTAAAACCAAGTAACAGTTTCATGCTAGTCTGATCAACCTATAAACCCAGCATAGTTTTAATTGGCATAGATATATTTCTTTGGAGAAAGTACAATCACAGTAATTATAGAAAACATGAAGAAAATAAAATAATTTTAGCGTCCCCATGGACACTTAGAGAAACACTGTTGGAATTTTATTAACAAGTATCTCTGAGCAATCTGATTTGACTTTCTGATCATCTGTCAAACTAAAAGGAGTTGGCTTAGCAGTAGGAATAACACCAAATGTGTCCTAACACTGATAATGAGGCAGTAGAAGCACCATTAACCACTTTAATAAGGACAAGGAAGGTACTCGCTGCTCATTAAAATGAAACAACATGTTAGGGCTCAAACGGTTTGCATCTTCCTCATCAAAGAGTTGGAATGAAAGCCTTTTAATGACATTGTTTTCCCTCTGTACTTTTAAGACCAGTTTATCATGGGGAGGAGGGCAGAGGTTTCTCTCTTTCCCTCCTATGACTCTAAATCAGAATGATAAATGCTAAGCTAAATTCTCCATTCCATATGGAGAAGGACTAGGATTTGTAGTGCTCAGTCATAGCAGAAACATTGAACTTTCCATGCATCAAATAAAGAATCAAAGCCTTCCTCACTATTTATGTCTAAGTGTTTTTCATTATCACTGGAAAACATGAACTCTATCCTTCACTGACCTTGCTTCTCTCAAGGGAAATTTTTAAACTTACAGAAAGTCTGTACAAATGGTTGCTAGTTAAATTAATTATTGTTGGGTTTTCCCAGCTGTGAGTCCATTTGGTTCTCATTTTCTAACTCATGAGTTTCTAACTCACGAGCAGATCTTGCAGTAGCACTGACACCATCCTCTAGAGAACAGTCTGACAACAGCTTTTTCATTAGTACAACTGTGGGAAATACGCTATCAATCATTTTACAGGGTGTCATCCCCAGGCCCATTTTCACAGAATTGCTTTTAATTGTCTGTTAGGCCTCCATTTCTGCTTTAGAACCTGTAAACCTGAAACATTTATCCTTAAAACTGGAAAAATTGAGGAGGGAGATTTTAAATTTTTTTTTAAGAGGCAGGCTGTTCTTTTCCATATCTGGCTTCATTTAAAAAAAAAAAAGTTTGTTGATAAACATATGTTTTGATCAAAGGTGATTTTTGAGTATTTTCATGGTCTGTGTCTGAAGAGTCATTTTATTTGATTATCATCATCATTTGGTTTCAGAATGGATCCTTAACTTTATTACATCAAGTGTATTGTTTGTACTGAAAGGACTCTGGAACACCTTAAAATGAAGTGTTTGATGATGTACATTGATTCATCACTTCTCCAAAATGCTCATATTCAGGCAAAGTTTTGAACCAAATGTCTCTGGAGTATTACAGGCTATATACAGCCAATTGCTGAAATTCATTTAAATATTGATATTACATATATCTAGATACATAGTCATCTGGACACAAATAAAATAGCTTTCTATAAATAAAATGTCTTCAGTCAGATTACAGCATTATGATTTAACTCAGTGTAGCAAACAATAAGTGTCCCACTGTCCCTGGAGAAGCCTGGGGGAAGACTGTAAACCTGCCTTGACGTGAGCTATCTTTATGGAGCAATGTCATACAGTGGTCCTACATCAGCTTGGTAGTTTACCAGTGTCTTAAATGTTTTGTCATTTAGAGTCATTGTTACTCTGTAACATGCAGAAAGTTTCTTCCAGGTAATTGACTTAATTATATAAATGATGTTAATAGGTTTAGGAATTATTTAGCAAAGTAGGTATGATGTGATGTAAAAAGGCACAAACATCCCCTGCCTTTGATGGAAGAAAAGCTGCGTCTGGTGCGAGCGTTGGGCCATCATGTCGATATTTTCAGTCAATGCAGCTTTACAAAACAAGCTGCATCCATGTGGCTTTTCAGTATTCCTGAAAGTACCAGCCTTGAAAATATGGCAACTCTGGGGATCTCAGAGCAGTTTGGAGCAATGCAGGTTGGCTGACATTGACTGTGATACCGTTCCCAGAAGTACCAATTAGTTGGCAGTGCTTGGAGGGAGAGTGATTGTTCTGAGGGCACCTATGGGCATTGTGTTCCTGTGCCTCTGCAGGTCTAATTATACACGTGCCAGAAACCCACTCACAGCAACATACTTATACAAAAATGAAGCCTCTGCATTCTCATTTCTGAAGATTTTTTAGTTAATTATTGTTACGCCAGGGACATTACTTCATATTTTACAAAATCCGGAAAGGTATTCCAGCTGTGTGGCTCCCAGAACAAAGAAAACATTTGGAATTCCAGCAAAAGAGCATACCCCTAACCACGTCCATGAGAGATCTGGAGAGCAAAGAAGTGGCAAGTAAGGCAGAGCCCACAACTTTAATGCTACTTGTGTTCAGCTGGAGGGAAAATGTGGATGATAAAGGACTTTGTGTACCTGTAATGTGATTTCCTTCCATTGAAAGAGCTTCTTATAGAGCATTACATATTATCTGCATCTCAACACTAGCTTCCTTTTTCACATTTCTTTAATATGCATTTTAAAGAGCTGGTTTGACTTTTTAACTTACTTAACATACTTACTTAATACACTGTGTACAATATCCAGTGGCTAAGCTATTAAATTAAAATGAATACTAAATTTAAAATATTTTGATCATGACCCAAATTTTACCAGAAAGAAAATATTAGAGTTTAAGACTTTTTTTTCTCAATTTGCTTAGTGGTATTGAACAAAGGGAATTTTTGTGAAGACAAGGGCAAAATGTACCATTTAATTCTTTGCCCCTGTGATGTGCTGCTGTGCCCAGGTTTTTGAGTGCACTGCCAAATCCTCTTCCAAAGCAGTGCTCCACATAACTTTCAGCTGATTACACTGCACGTGTTTGACTGATACCTGAAGAGCTTGGTTGTACTCGCACAGATTTCCCAACAGGGCTTCAACCTATGTCAGATCAAATCAGCTTTAGCTTTTAAATTTGCGGATTTTTGTCATTTTATAAAGTGCAAGATAAAGTTTAGAAGAAAAATAAATTCAGGCATTATCCAGACAAGTTCTTCTGAGATGCATTTAGAGCTTACCACGAAGCCACAAGCCATAGGCTGCCAGCTGGACTGCTGATGAGTGTACGTTATATCCTCTGCTCAACTTAAAATTATCCTTCCTATTGAGAGGAAAAACACTGACAACACCAACTGAAGGAGCAAACAGTTCAGATACAGTTTTCCAAGACAACTTACTGCCTTCCAGCCCAGTTGTCCATGACAGTGCCCTTGTGCCCTCGCAGTGAAGGAAGGGTCCATCCACAGTGGCTTTGGTCTGCTGATTGACAAAGACTGGGTGGTTTCATATAATGTCATGAGCTGGATCATCCTTTAGGAAATCAAGTCACAAAAAGTAAGGTCAGAGAGTAGAAAACAGCCTGGATCTTAACTTATGCCAAGTAACAGGAATTTGATAATGGTAATAGTAATGTCAGCTTTCAGTAATTTCTTCTAAGGCTTTAAGGTAGGATGCTGACATTTATGGCTTAAGTGCTCGCTGGAAAGGACTCTATAGAAAACAATGTAAGTCAGTGAATTAATTTTAAAGAGTCCTAAGTGACACTGACTTGTATTCATAGTCCTCACATTCACTTTGTCATGACCTTGAATTTTACAGAAGTAGAAGCTAATATGTTCTACTGTATTGTATTTAAAGATTATGATTTCTTATTTAAGATAATAAACTGTAGCTTACTCAATCATAAGAGCAACCTTGAACTAGATTATTCTCTTCATCTCCACTGTACTGAATGTAGCTTTTTTTTCATAATGATTTGCAGTGATTTTCTTTAAAAAGACCCAATCTATATTCTAAATTTTTCACATTTAAGAATAGTCTTAGAAAATATTGAAGCTGGAAGGAGTACAGTACTTCTGAAAACACTAAGTGAACATCTCAAACTAAAGAGAGAGAGGCAATTTTCATTCTATGTGAGCTTTCATTAAAATACTCAGTTTTGAAGGCTAGTGAGCAGGATTCAAAGTTTAAGTTGTTATTACTTCCTCCTTATGCCTCTGTTGCATTTGAGGTTTTGAATTTGGTTGTTTCCTTTTTCTTTTGAATAGTGCATAGAAGAAAAACCTGCATGTGAAGTGAAATAACCTTGGAATTTCAGACTATAAATTATATTACTATATATGTGATGGGTACCTTGCAACATATATGTGTATATGTGTGTTCCAAACATTACTGTTGTTCTCTAATCCACTGGAAAATATAACTCTTATATCAGTACTTCCTACAGAAAAGAACCCGAGGATAGAAGATTAATTCTGAAACACTGTCAAGAGTCAGTGAATGAATTGCATATAGGATGACTTGAAAATCAATGAAATGAACAGTCTATGTAATAAGAGTAATTTAAACTAGATTCAGAGATATCTTAACTGCCCAGTATTAGAACGAAATTACAGCTCTGACTGTGGCATGACCTTAGGCAATGGACACTCCAGGGGAATGAACTTTCTTTATGTTGTTTTTATCTTATGTTGCCCTTTGCTAGATCCTAGCTTGATCCTTAATACAAAGAGCATATAGTAAGAACTAACAGAAGAATTCAGTGTTTCACATTCTGGGATACATCAAGGCCTTCCTGGTAATTTGCAGAAGTACCAGCAGAAAGATTCCTCTATGCATGGTCTCATCCCACATGCCCCTCTACCGAATAAAGAAGCACCACTGTATTTAATCCAGAACCATTCATAATGTTCTTTCAGGAATTATTTTGGGGATCAATCCTGATTCTTTCCTTACATCTCTCAGTTTTACAGGAGATTCAAAGCTAGCCTCTAGCATGCGCTACGTGGAGACCCAGTCGATGCAGATTGGAGCTTCCTATATGATACAGTTCAACTTGGTGATGGGCTGTGGTCAGGCCTTTACTCCTCATATGGACAACCAGGTGAAACTGGAGTACTCCACCAACCATGGCCTCACATGGCATCTTGTTCAGGAGGTGAGGCTGGCAGTGAGGACTTTTGTCTTCCATAAACTCTGCTTTATACAAGATCGTCTGGAATACACTTTCGGCATTGAACAAAGAAAGATGTTTTCCTTTCTCACCTTTCAATAAAGAAATGCTCAGTTGTAATCAGACAACATTACTAATAGAGGTATTTAGACTGTTCCTCCTAATATTTGGAAGAAAGGTATCTAAAATCCTGAAATACAAAATTGTGACAGGAGTGGACCAAGGCTGAGAAAAAAATTGGGCCACAGTTAGAGCTACAGGGTAATGGCTAAGATCTTTCCCGTGCTATTGCTTTGTTTTTCTAAGCAAAATGCATCTACTGTTTCCTGGAATTTAAATGGATAGAAATTCTTTCTGCCCTTGTGCGCAGCCATTTCGTAAATGGAAAGCACATTCCTTCAGGGGATTGTAATGTAGAGCCTTTCATCTCCCATCCCTGGTTCAAGCACAGTCCAGGGCCGTAGTGACCGGCAGTTTCCCCCCCTCTGCTCGAAGTGCAAATAGCAGTGTTGGCTGCTCTTTCCCCGGGTGCCTCAGTGCTGTCTCAGCACAAATGTGAGCAGCGCATTTGGCCATAGTTCATGCTCTTGTTTTCCCTCTTAGATTGAAGGACTTTCCCTGGCCTCAGGGTGAGCTAACCGAGGTCCTTTGGCTGCCTCTGAGCAGGTTCAGAGGGTGTCAGGGACCTTGTCCTTCTGCCTTTTCACTGCCTGCTCTGCAGGCTCACCAAAGGATTCGTATGTCAAGTTCCACACCTTCTATGAGCAATTAAAGCTTTGCCTCGTTACCCTTTGCCGTGTTGTGTTTTGCCACATTTACTTTGGTGGGCAGAACAAAGAAATGGCAATAAATGAATTTTTAAACTTTGGAAATCCAAGTAATGATTTCCTGCCTTAAACAGAATCCAGAGGAAGGCTATAAATCACATATTTCAAACCCTGTTCATGTCTTTTATACAGGTATCATCATGGTGTCCAAGAGTAGTTCCTAGTGATGGGTGTTTGGGGTTTTTGCTTGCCATCAATGGAAGATAAGTTGCCTTCAGATTTTAGTGCTTCTTTCCTTGCTCAGTAGAGCTGAGTTCAGAGAGAACATGCAGCCAAATCATTTTTCTCACACCACCCATGATGTTGTGATAAAAGAGTATTTGTAGTATATTTCAAGGACATCATCTGGCAAATAAACAAAACACTAATTAATTAAAATGTTTGAAAGTTTTGTTTGCTTTGCGAGCACTGATCCCGTTTTCTAAGATCATTTAGGGGAGATGAATCAAGAAAAAATGTTTGAAAATTGCTGGAAAGGAAACTAAGCCTTTAGAAAATCTATTAAAAAAAAAAAAACAACAAAATAAGGTCTCAGATCTTTCTTTAATACTCTAAGATATTTGAGCAATAAATTTCTCAGTAAAATAATATATTCTGCCCTTCTTCATATTTAATTCATAACTATTACTGTGTAATTTAAGTATATAAATATTCTTAATGGCCATAACTTCTGTAGAGTCACTGCTTTATTACTAGTTTCAGAGCAGTCAAAGTATGCTACTTGCATGAGCAGGTGTCTGTTCTCTTGCCTGATACCTTTCGTGGGGTGAGCACCACAGTGACCAGTGGAATACTCTTGGGCATGTGGGGATCAGGAGAAACTGTGCTGTGGCAGGAAGGGGCAGAAGGGACTCTCTGAATTGGTAGCTAGAAGAGGATCACGCAGGTTGGTAGTGACTTCCAAGCACTTTATTAATACCTCATAGCACAAACTTTTGGGTGCTGTTCTGGCAAAATATAAATAAATTAATGGAATGTTGCAAAAAATAAAGTAACATGGGAAAGAGTAGTGCTAGAAAACAGTAAGAAGCTGGGATAATGGACTTCATTTATATTTAATACTAAAAAGGTGTGACAATGATCATATCTTCTGAATTTAAAAAAAAAAAAAATTGGGAAACAGACCTCAACAGGAATCTGAGTTAAATGCAGAAATAGTCCTAGAAGCAGGAAGGAAGAATTTACACCGCTTGCTGTAGGTGTCAAAGCTAACACAGCTGCAGAGCTTGGGAAGGGCCAATGGACACAACTTCACTGGGTGCAGTTTTGCCCTCTGGTGTGGCTCTGTTCCTACTGCTGCTCCCCGCTGCAGATGGAGGGTGTGGGGCCAGCCAGCACGCCCAGGCAAAGCCTCACAAGTAGGTCTCTAAAATGACCTGTGTCATCGTCTGGAGGTCACTTTCATAGACTGACTTCAGAGTGATCTTGTAGCCTTGCTTCATAGTCCATGATGGATGCTGGGGTGAAAATAGTAAAAAACAAAGAGATAGACATTCCTCATGGAGGAAAGCAAAACATTGCCAGTCACTAATGCTAAACTCTTTAAATAGATTCGTATGCCTTTCTTCCATCCTCAGTTGTACTACTAGTTTTCTGAGAAATTTCTCTGCATCATGCCAGGATTTTCCTCTTCTAGGTCTTTCACTCCAACATCTGGACCCAGACAAGCTTCTGGTTCTGTCAATGTTTGACCCTTGTTTCTGTTCTTGATTATTCCTCAACATTAAATCTGGTTTTGAAATGTTTTATTTTAAGGAATGTCTTCCCAGTATGCCGAGCTGTCAGGAATTTACGTCAGCAAGTATTTACCACTCCAGTGAATTTACTCAGTGGAGGAGAATCACCGTTCTTTTACCACAGAAGACTTGGTAAGCATTTATTTCCTCTCTTTAAACATCTGGGGGACAGGAGGAGGTGCAGACAATTCATCACATCAGTTGCTGTGACAAAGATCAAGTCCTCCTCAGGCCATACTCAAGCCAGTAGGTGGGGTGCCAGGGCTGATCCTGTCGCAGGTATTTCCCATAAAATGCATTCCTTACATAATTAGAGAATGAAATGTTGGTGAAGTCAACAGAAACTATTGTTTAGGATTGTTTTTAATACATACTCTGACTCTCCTAATAGAGTTCAGACTTTTCAAAAATAGTGGCGCTTGTCTATAAATGCCCTATTGGAGGAAGGCTTTATTTGGATTGTTAATTTTTATTTTGCACATTCCTTATTGTTTACATCTTCAGACCAAAGCCTTGTATAAACAATAACTAATGATTCATTTCTGGGAATTTTTTAACTCTTGTTTCTTTTTATAGCATGTCTTAAAAAATAACATTCTCTTCTGAAAAAAAAAAAGAGAAACAAAAATTATCAGAAAGCCTATTCATCTTGTTGTAATCAAACTTGGTTTGCCTCCTCTAAAATTTTTATGTATTAACTAAATTGTTTCTTTCATTGTTTATTTTTAAATCTTTATTATAACATACAAATAAAAAGTTGTCATAAATCCCAGTAATCTTCAGGGCATCCTTCATTTGAGAATTTAATTATTGCAATTAGAGTTACATTTTGATTATGTTTGACCTGAATCCATCACAGCAATTGTAATGAGAGCATGCTCAGATTAAGTTATCATTGCATTTCCCCATCCTTCATCATTATTTTTTTGCACTATGCATGGCCTCAGAACAGCCTATTTCCATCAATCACATCACGATACCTTCTTTCAACTCACTGGCCCTTTTTACTGTACAGTCAATATTCAGAATTTCCTATTTCTAGGCAAAACATCAAAGACAAATATTGAATCCTTAGAACATATCATATCGGGTAATACCAACTGGTGCAAGTAAGTCTACAAATAACTGCTTTGTAGTTAGATTATAATGTACTAAATCTTACGTACCATTATGTGCCACCATCTGCAAAATCTGTGGTTCACATAGGCACTTTGGAGTTTAAAAAGCATCTACAATTTTTTTGGGTTACACTCTAAAGTAGGCTGATATTCCCAATTTATAAAATATATACTGTACTCAAAGTTATTATACACTGTGTATTTGATGATGATACCAATGTCATGGCCCTCTTTTTCTTTAGGATCTACTAATTTTTCTCCGCATATGAGGTGACAGAAGCACATAATTCCATGTTAATTTAGGAGACTGTGGGGAGAAATTATGATGAAGTAATAGCCAGGTTCCTGTTCAATGCTGTGCACAAATCATAAATATTTCACACTCTGTCTTGCATCTGAAGGAATTCCCGTCTGTTAGCAGAGTTTTGTTTGTAATTAAGTACCAATTACCACCGAACATTTCTTTGCTCTTCATAGAACATATTTTCTGTGTAGTGTTGTGCTACGGCATTATCGGGGTGAAGAGGAAGGGTGGCTGCATGTTCCCCACCAAACGCCATCCAGCACACTATGTGCATCTCTCTCTCACCACTTTCCCCTCTTTCTAACGTTCCTTTCCACTGGCAAGGAGCAGGTTAAGGGCTCAGCAGTTCCTTTGGGTTGAGATTGGGAGGGGATTTTTTTACACTTTTTTTCGAGCAGGCTTGTGAGCAGAGAGCAAGTTTCTTCCTTTCCAAAACCTGGGCATTATTGGTGACAATGTGATGTGCAGCTCTCCGCTGCCAGCCCAGCCACACAGAGGGCGTTGATCCAGGTGCTTGGTAGTGAATGTGCTCCGTAGGGCTCCTCTTTGGGGCGTCCTCCCTCCCTCTCCTATCCCTTCCCCACCTGCATCCCCTGCAACCACCACCCAGAGGCAAAACCTTAGTAATGGCCAGGAAGAACAGCTCAGAGGGGGAGAGCCAGGTCTTCTGCCTTGCGAGAACTGGGGTGAGGGCGAGAGACCTCTAGCCCTTCCTTCTGTTCCAACCGCACAAGACAAGGGCTGCCAAACACACAGCCTGCCCGGTGCTTACCGCACAGGGAAGCAAACCCCCTAAACGAGGGCTCAGGAATGTCTCCTTAGCCTTGCTCGGGCCCTTGGTGGCCTCGGGATGCCCTCACACCCCTGCGCAGCCCTGCTGTGATTGCTGCAGCTTTTATCCCTGGATGCACAGCTCTCAGCTGAGGGTTTGCACCTTGGGCCTGTGGGTAGTGGCAGGCTGTGGCACTGTGCTCACGCAGCTGGAAAATTGTTCGTAACGGCGCCTAGTTCTCTTGTAAAACTTTCTGGGTGTGCCGGTATTTCTGCAGATCTGTAGATGTTCTGCATCTAGCAAGCATGAGTTTACAAGGTCCCCATGTTATGTGAGATTTGGGATGGTAGAAAATCTGCTGCGAGAATGAGACTTGTATTGAAGAAATGAAATGTAAGCACCTGCTCGCTGAGATTGTATTGTACTTGAACTGAACATTTCTAACACTGATGAAAATTAATTTCAGTTTTATGCAAGGCATTTACATATGAACAGGCTTTAATGAGATACAAGCAGCTGTCAGTTGCTGACTTCATAAACAAATCAACACCTAATGACTGAATGAGAGCTTCAGGATAATTGGGTAAATGTAATTATGGTAACTCAGAAGGTAGCAAATATAATTTTATCAGCCACAAATTTGCATTAGATCATTAGGCTTTTAATATCAGGAGGGAAGGCAATGATTTTATTTTAACTCACATATCTGAAAAATTTTATAACAGAACATCATTTTACTTGCAGTACTTCTGGGACATGATTTCCTTGTGCTTATGTAAAATGTCACACAACAGAAATTACTTTTATTTGACATCAACCTGACTTAGATATAATGTCATTAGAAAGCCAGATTGCCTTCCAGTAGCACTAAAAAAAAAAAGAAGAAACTGTGAGGAAGTAGGAAAGTTTATTTTGCTTGTAAGAAATGCTTTCATAGCTCCTCAGTGCTGCACTTCCCATTTCAATAGGTGTCCAAATGGTGACTGTCCAGAAAACCAGTGTTTTATCACTGAGAATGCAGCTGACGCTCATCTCCTTATTCTCTTTTCTTAATTAACATGGCTTTTTTAAATGGTTGATTACCATTTTTAACAGCATAATCCTCTTAAGCTGTTGTTACCTTGAGGTGCAGAGCAGCCTTGGAAAGCTCTCAAAAACAGGGAGCAAGACTGGTTTTTCAGCAGCATTGCTTTTGCAATTGTCAGTTCAGCCTAACAGGCATTACCCCTCACCCAGGGAGGAATCTGAACCCAGAGCTTTCCGTGCCCGCACCGTGGGACAGTGGCACCTCTTCCCGCAGGAGCCCTGGCTGCAGGCTGGCTGGGAAGGTGAGGGCAGCCCCTTGTCCCTTGCACTGGGGGCCACGGGTTTCCCGTGGTGGCAAAGCTGTCCCCAGGGGAGAGCTGTCTGTCTGCAGATAAAAATAACTCCTCCCCGCTGGGATGTGGCTCCCTGGGGACTGTCCCCAGCCTCCAGCTGCTGCACACACCTCCACTTGGGCCACATGTTCATCTCCAGGCAGGAATGAGCCTCCTCCCTTCCTCCCCTCCCCTGAAATGAGAGAAACAAACCTCCTGCAATCACTGCATTCATCTGGGGCAACTTCTGGGTAACGAGTGGAGCTGATTGCACACTTAGCTTGACGTGCAGCCAACATCTGGAACCCGAGGAGGCAGATGGAGCTCTGCACCTGGCAGGGTGGCAATCCTCTGCAGTAGGAACGGGACGATGAGACTCTCCAGGGAAACATTTTGGTCAGGTGAAACCCACATGATCCCCAGCAAGGGCTGTGAGCTCTGGTGTCAGCTCCGTGCCTCGCCGTGCACGCGCAGCCCTGGGCACAGCCCCAAAGAGGAGCTGCACAGGGATCTTCTCAGCTGGGGCTCCAGGTGCTGTGCTCCCCTGGGCACAGAGGTGCTCTGTCGTTGCACAGGGCTGGGCTTTCCCCGCTGTTTGTGTAGGTCAGGTGTGAGCCTTGTGCCCCGGAACCAGCCCTGATGCACCTGCACAGCCACTCTTCAGGGTCATCTGCACCTGTCTGCAGCCAGTGAGTGGCTGAGGCAACACCATCAGTGCCACACCAAGCTCTTTTTAGGAGCACCACCGCTTGTTGGGCACCACGAGACTTCCATGGCATGGTGAAATTGCCCCTCTATCCCTGTATATCTCCCCTGGTTTGCTGTAAATACCCCTGGGCTGCAGTCTCACATCCCTCCTCCACCCATACGTCGTCTCTGATGAAAAACAGAGATGCCCGAACAAAATGCTCTCCCTCCTGTTACCTGGGAAAATAACGTGACACAGTTTTACTGTGCTGGGAGTTCACAGGGAGTGTGTTTGCCTGCTCTAACACCATTCTTTGGTTTCAGTATTGTCATTTTCCTCAGCACACATTAGAGTCAACACCAGTCATTACTGCTCTTTCCAGAGCCTACAGCCTCTGTCAGGACTCTCTGTGGTGCCATTGATGTGAACATGAACCTCAGCACCGAAGTGATGTGCTGACTTCAGAGCACTCCAAAAATAAACAGTAAATAATTGCGGTCAATATTGACTGCCCATTGTGCCTAAACAAGCTTAGGAAGTCCTTCGTGTGCTGATTACTGGCATTGTACCCTTTTAATGGATAATTCATAGCTCTTGTAATGTAACCCATCAATACATTATATCCTGAGGGAGTATTTAATCAGCAGATTTGTCCCTGCAGATTAACTGTGAGTGCTGTAAAAATGCTTACAGTATTTGCAATATCAAACAGATACTTAAAACAGGCAACAAGGGTCATTTCAATTAAAAATCAAGCCCTTGGGCAGCTTCACTTGTTTTTTAGAGAAATTCTAAACTGGTATTTTAAAAATTTATCCACACATGTACCAAACTTCTCATATGTGCCAAAGTGGCTAAGTGCTCTGCCACTCTGTCCACTTCAGCAGCACAGGTCTGCTCTGTTGATTTTTTCACTTCCATACGTGTGAGCAGGTGGCTCAGCCACCTTTACAATATTCATTTTAATAAGTCTTATTCTACATAAATTATTGGAGGTGGGGAAAGGGCTTTGTTTCTCAAAGCAGAGTAAAAGCGTTATATCCTCTGCCATCATTAAGTAACTATATGGCTCAGAAACGGGCTAGAAAAGAAGCTTCTAATAGGAACCGCCTGCTTCTCATCCTCAGCTCCCCCAACCAGCCCTTGGCCAGACACAGGCCTGTCCCATTTTAAAATTCGATTTTCAGCTCTCCTCAGTCAACCTTGCTTTCCCTGTGCTACCCCTCCACAACAATGCAATCCAGCCTCAGTTGCTCACATTGCCACCACCACCCCTTTTTACCGAGATCCATTATGCAGCCAGCACAGCCTCTTTTCCTCCATCATGATGAACAATTTCTCATCTTTGTTTCACTTTGTTTCGTTTCACTTCACTTCACTTCGTAGTTTTCTTAATCTCATCCTGACACGAGCACGGAGCAGAGAGTTTCTGTCCCCTGTTTGAGAGTGGCCACCAGCCAATGTCTGTAACCTGTTGGATGTGCACAGTTTGGCAGGGCAGCTTGAAAAGGCTTGATGATGACAAAAAGTGCTTTTCTCGTGATTCACTTTCTTTTTCGGCCTTGGGTTTTGAGGGTGGTGGGTGTCAGGCTGAGTTTGGCTATCAGGAGTCACTCCCATGAAAAATGTCAATGTTGCATTGGACAATCTCCTCAAGGGCCAACAGTAAGCATTTTTAAATGGATAGTTAACTGACTTCACTCTTGTAAAGAAGAACAAGCTGTTGAAGACAAAGCTATTTAGAAAGGAGAAGCTAAAGCAAGGTTTTTTTCTTGAAGAATATTACAAATATCCATAGCTTAGTTAGGCAAGAAATTTAATTTGATGATTCCCCACCACAAACCTTGGGTGTTACAGATTTTGAGTTGTTGGCCAAGAGCAATATATCAGCAGTGTGGAAAAAAATAGATGCAATGAAACAGGATCTTTGTCAAGAACTTGTGCTCTCAATGTCACCAGTGATATGTGAGCAAAATCTAGTTTTGAATCATCCTGACAAAAAAATTCTATATCCAAGAAAAAACAGTCAACTATTGTTGAATGGAAATAGTTGGTATTCACTTACACTCAAGAACTTTAATAATTTTTTAAATAATAAATATCAGGAGAAACCTATTTAGACATTTTGGGACCTGTTAACTGTGACCAAAAATATAAAAAACAAAGTCATGCCCTAGATCCACCTTTCCAATTTTGCAACCATCATGCAATAAAAATCCATTAATATTCATAGCTAGGCTTACATTAAAATAATGCTCAAAATCCCTGCAATATCTCTGCAATGTACTCCTCCTCAGAAATGTTATCAATCACTGAAAAGTCCATTATATAGGCCTGTGCAGTGAGCGGCATCATCTAGAAAGTTAATTTGCAAAAATCTGTCTTTGGTTGTGCAAGCCTTTGCAGCCTGGGCTGTGACTGGGATACTAACTTCATGTTTTTCTTAGTTACATTTTTACGTCTTTTCCTGCCGTTCTGTAAAGAATCGAAAATTAATGCATTTTAATTGGTGTTAAGGTCCAGTGCCACACGTTTCCGCTGGAGTCAGTGCTACTACACAGCCCAGGACGAGTGGGCCTTGGACAACATCTACATCGGCCAGCAGTGTCCCAACATGTGCAGCGGGCACGGCTGGTGCGACCACGGTGTTTGCAGGTACGAAGCATTTGTCAGTCCCTCTTAACTATGGTCTCCTGATACTTCAGGTACCCTACTATTTTCCGTACTTTCCTTTTCTTGGCTGTTTGAATTTAATTTTTGGATTAAACATTTTAAAAATAAAAGCACTATGAGGGGTTGACCGTTCAAGCAGCATTAGCAGCCAGTTGCTCCACGTACCCTTGGCAGATCCAAGCACTGGAAGAGCTTTCAGTTGCACAGGGCTGCCCTGCAGGGGGTTTCCTGGTGGCCCCTTCAGCCCTTTGCACAATAACCCCGGCTCAGGGCCAGAGCTGCTTCACTGAGTCAGAAGGATGCCAGGAACCAGCTCAGCACTGCTTGGCAGCCACTGTCAGAATGGGTGCTAAACCAAGGACACAGACTGCTACTCCCTGCCAGCTTCAAACTTTCTGGACACCACAGGGAGGTTTTTTAAGAAAAAAGATACAGGATTTTCCCATTTTCCAGTTATTCTGGTTTGTTTCCACGATACAAAACTGCAATTCCAGAATGATTTGTTTTTCAATTTCAGTTGTTCACATTGAATTTTATAAGGTCAGTGCAAAACCTTAACTAATTGCCAATGTCAAATAAAGTCCTTAAAACTTGTTATGCTTACACTTCCCTCCAGGTGTGATTCAGGGTTTCGGGGTACTGAATGTCAGCCTGAAAATCCCCTTTCTTCAACCATCATGTCTGATTTTGAGAACCCAGATACCCTGAAGACGGAGTGGCAGGAAATTATCGGGGGAGAGATTGTCAAGCCTGAGGAAGGCTGTGGGGTCATCTCATCTGGCTCCTCACTCTACTTCAACAAGGTACTAGGGAGGGCTGGGAGACTGATAAAGGCACGTACTGTAGGTTTCTGTGGAGCATAACGTGGCTGTGTGGCACAGAAAAGGGAGGTGGCAGGAAGCTGCACGCAATATTAGAAGTGCATTAAACAGCACAGCTGTGCTCTGCAGGTAAAGAACAAAGCAATCAAAAGAGATAGGGAAAGACACATGTACTATGTATTCAAGAAACAGCAGCTGTAGTGAAAGGTAGTAAATCAGTGTGCTGGGAAGTGTGTATATTCACAATGTCTTACTTGTACGTTTTCTTTTTTAAGACTCAGTTCTCAGCATCCAACAGCTCCCATTTGTTTCTTCTGTACTGTGATGGGAAAAGGTTGGGCTTCCAGGGGACAAGCAGCTTAATTTGAGGTCACTGGAATGAAACTATCGAAAAAACCCATCCTTTCAGGCTTTTAGAAAATGGTTAACCTGAAGGAGAATATTCTTTTGTATAACTTGCATACTTTGCAGACTAAAAAATAATAGAACAGCAAAGACATATACAGAATTCTACTGATTAGTAGCAGTTATAGCTAAAATAAAAAGAGATCTTTATGACCAGATGTAAGATTATGCGTTGTAATCACAGATTTATTTTTGTACTGTTGCTCTTCAAGTCTAGTGCTAAGGTTTGTTTTGTTCTTAATTGAAAGGAAGAGTATAAATGTGGCTATGTGCTTCTCTTTTAAAGGTTTGATCAAACTGCCACTGCTGTCATGAGAGCCAGATTAGTCCCAGAAGAATAACGCAATATGCAATGCTGTGTAATTGTGTATTGTTTACCTCATTACAAAAATCTAACCCAGGAAATAATTTTCAGCACTCCTACATAGTCTCACATCCAGCTCCCCTGGAAATAGAGCTCTGCACTGAAAATTTCGTAATAGACCAATCAGTATAACTAGCTAATTGTGATAATTGGATTTTTTTATATAATTTCTTCCCTGTTAGATGTTTTTCCTTCTGGCTCGGTTCCTTATGCCAAATTTCTCAAAAGTAGTTTGCTAAATTAGAATTAACCTGCTATGATCTTCCTTCTGATTCCTGCTAAGGAGGAGTGAAAAACTCATTTAGAAATTCTTGGCTTCTTTCTATTGATCTCTAGGGGTTATGTTATCACTCATTTCTTGAGTAGTAGCAGTCTGTGTGCTGTCAACAGAAGGTGGTTTATTTAATTTCTTTTTAGATCTTTCTCGAGGCGTCTAGGGGCCATACTGGTAGATAATAAAAGATTATTTTTATAGTTGCCAAACAGTTCTGTATTGTTTTGGGGAGCTCATATTCACATTTCTTTTCATTTGCTCCAACAGCCACTTTTTATTTGAATGTCTAATGTTTGCTGCCATAATCAATTACTGCTGCCAGAATTAATGTTGGCTTTGTTCTGACATCCTTCTATCTTTTGTTTTACAACTCATTTTAATCAATTGTAGGTGCGTTCACAATTCAGAGCTCTTTCAATTAGCCCCTGCAATTCCCCTGAGGCTCTATGTCACTCATGCCCTCTCCCAATTAACCTGGTTCTGTGATTACCCCTTTGGCAGGCAGAGCTGCTGTGGGGTGTAGATACAGAAAACCCACCTGCAATAGTTCTAGAGCCAGAGCTTGGCCCGCTGCAGGTCAGTATGCTGGGTGCCCCCAGCCAGCCAGGACACACCAGCCCACGGGACAGCGAGGGTGTTTGCGTCCTTATTACCCATTACTAGCTTGATTTGATGGTGATAGTTTCAAATTCCAGTGGGTCTCTAGATGAAGCTGTAAAAGCAAACTCCCCAGAGGTTATCAGGGTCTCCTTGGCCAGCATTAGCCACGTGGGGCTGCGCCAGGAAGCTCAGGGCTGCATCCAAGGCTGAGTTCTTCTCACTCTCATGGCACCATCCAGGAGGGAATTCCCATCTCAGCTGGAAATAAACAACCAAATAAACCAAAACAACAGGAACAATTCCAGACTAAGTCAGTATGGTTGTATCCTGTGTGAGCTTTTTGAGAGTCAAAGGATTCTTCACTGGTTTTACTGCCTTGTCATCAGTGGTACAAGCCAACAAAACTTCAGACCCCCATGTATTCAGCTTCCAGAAGTCAGTCTCACAGTGTGAGGTGGCCTATTTGGTAGGGTCTACAAATGAGCTCAGGACCCAGGCTGTTATACCAGCAAAGCAAAATGTTCTGAGAAAGAAAGCAGTAGACTTTTATCTGCTGGGTTTACCCTCAGCTGTGTAGAAAAAAGAAAGAGGTGATGAATGGAACGGGATTTAAATTCATCTGTCACCTTATTAAAAACCACAGATGGTATTTTGAATCTCAGCTCCTAAATCTTGTTACTTGTGTCCAGCTAGATCATGTCACTTACTTATCTTAAGTTTGTTTGGAAATTTCTCATAAGGATTCTAAATGTACAACTGAGAGAGAAAAACACAAACATTACTTAAAACATAGGTGTCATAACTTAGCCTTGGTTTTCCTTTTTTATACCTTTTTTTGCTTGGAGATGGACAGAAACACATGGTTTTTTAAGAGAATTAGAAACAGGAGACATGATGACAGTCCTGATCCATTTTAGGGGGTGGTGCCAGGTTGCAGCTACTTTAATGAATGCAGAAATATGATCCCTGCATCCTCTCTCCAGCTGTACACAAATGGCTTTGCCCTACCTATAAAAGCTTGTGACAGCATGATGCTGTTCTGGGGCAGGGTTGTCCCAGATGCAGGACAGCCCTACCTATAAAAGCTTGTGACAGCATGATGCTGTTCTGGGGCAGGGTTGTCCCAGATGCAGGACATGCAGGTCACCTCTCTGAGGACATGTCTCTCATCCTGTGTCCTGCCTTGTCACAGGCACCTTCATATTCCATATCAGCATTTTGTAGGTTTGTTGATGTGCAAGTCCACAAGTTCACCCTCAAGCCCCAGGGCACAAAGGGAAAAGGGGTATGGGATAATTTCAGTTAAATAAAAGTCTCTTAAACCTTAAAGCTTTTTTTCAGATGAATATGCTCTGTCTTCTGAATATGCACAGAGCAACCACATTGACCTCCTAAATTCAAAAATATACTTGGAAAAGCTGTTCACTAAATTTTACAAGGCTGTTTGTTTCTCTCAGCTATGCTAAGGTAAACTTGAAACTAAATCCACAGGTTTTAGTTGAGAGACTCCTGATTTACAGTGCTTACTAGGAAAAGAATATAGTTTTGTGTAGGAACAAATCTTATTCATCTAGAGCACAAAGAGAAAATGCCAATCCCTGGTTCTTGTGTAGGAGATGGACTTCGAGCAAGGTATTATAGGAGCTGATTTCAGGTGATTGGGTAACACTGTACAGTGCAAGATTTGACCAGGGAAATAAGACTAGAGAAATGTCCTTGTACTGCTCTATGCATTATCAATAGAAAGCTGAATACTTAAAAATTTAGCCCGAGTTGATTCAGGATATCCAGCACCTGTTCTTTGTCTTCTGAAGGCACTTGGGACCATGGGAGAATGAGATGAAATTCTTGTGTGGAAATTGTGTTGTGAAGTTGCATTGTGTATTGAAATCCAGTAATAAAGTTCTTGTGAGATCAAATCAGGGTGACATAAAGGATGGCCAAGCAGAATAATTGAAAGACAAAGAAAGCCAAGTTGATGCAGACATCAGTGTCCTCCACGTTGTGCAATTTTGTGTGTAACAGTCATCTGCGATGGACTTTAAATATGCCTATTCATCATAAAGGTGTCATAATTGAAATTATTATTCTCCCTTGGTTCTTTGTATTGTAGGCTGGAAAAAGACAGCTGGTAAGCTGGGATTTGGACACAACATGGGTGGATTTTGTACAGTTTTACATCCAGATTGGAGGAGAGACTTCTTCATGCAATAAACCCGATAGCAGAGAAGAAGGTGTGTTGCTGCAGTACAGCAATAATGGCGGGATCCACTGGCAGCTACTAGCAGAAATGTATTTCTCTGACTTCAGCAAACCCAGGTATAATTTTGATCTAAATTAATTAATCTGTACGGCATCAGGTTTTTAAAAAATATATTTCTCAACTTATGAAAACATGAATAATAATTTAAAGTTATAATGCTTAGAAGTCATCATTATATAGAAACTTTTTCCGGCTGGCGCAGTAAACTCTGTCACTAGGAATGAAAAATGTAATGGAAGTAGGCCTTGAAATCAGAAGTAAAACATAAAATTTCCTATCACTTACCGTCTATGTGAAGCATGACTAAAATGCTAATACCTGCAAAATATTAGCAAGCAAATACAGAACTTGCCCAAAAGAGATATAGAAATCTTCCGTTTCCTCTGACTCTGGTTTCAGATCTAATGAACCTGTGTTTATGTCATATGAAGCAAAAGATCCTTTAAATAAATATTTAAGGAGGAGAAGAAGTCATGTTCAGCTGTTCGAGTTTGCTGTCAGATACCTTGTCAGTGAAAATTTAAATGGTATTTGTCTGCATAGGTGTTAACATGATTTCTATTACCTGTAGTCCATGTCTTTTAACATACAAATAACTTTATCTTCTCATCTTGTCATTTTGCATTGCAATGAACAATGCTTTCAGAAGGACTTCTGTAACTTGGCAGACTGTTCTTTTCTGGAGGTGATCTAGGCACTTGGAAGTATAAAACTCTTGAGTTTAAAATAGAATAGAATAGAATAGAATAGAATAGAATAGAATAGAATAGAATAGAATAGAATAGAATAGAATAGAATAGAATAGGCTATTTCAGGTAGAATGGACCTACAACTGTGCTCAGCGTTACTCCATCCTAGGTGCAGAATCAACATTTCCACTTGTTAGATTTTATCCCATGAATCAATCCCAATGCTCCAATCTGTCAAGATTCCTCTGCAAGACCTCTTGACCCTCAAGAGAGTCAATAGCACCTCCCAGTCTGTACCATCAGCAAAAGGGTGCATTCAACTCCTGCATCCATATTACTGATAAATACCTTGAACAGGACGGCTCTAGGACTGAACCAGAGGAACACTGCTGGTGACTAGTCACCAGGCAGATGTGGCCCCATTCACTACAACCCTTTGAATTCTGCCCCTCAGCCAGGCCTTCACCCAGCACATTGTGAACCCACTCATCCCACAGGTGGACGACTTGTCCGTAAAGATGCCGTGAGGTACAGTATCAAAAGCCTTACTTAAATCCAAACTACAGCTACCCCCTTCCCCTCATCTGCTAGGTGAGTGTGTTAGTCTCTACTTGGTCAAAATTACAGGACACACCCAAGAAGCTAAATACTGAAAGCTTCAATACTGGACTATCCAACACATTTTAGACAAAACATTTGCCCTTCTGAGCAATGAAGAGTGATGGTCCTTAGTGAACATATCTATGGAGATTTATTTTTCTCTTGTTTCAAATGTGGTCCAGATCTTATTTTCCAATTCCTGTTCTCCAACAATAAATCTAGGAATTCTCTGGAAAAGAACTGGAAAAAAATTCCTTCTCCTCTCTATGCCTAACTGGCAAGTGAAGCAGAGGTACAAAAAACCCTGTGATATAAAGAAAGAGTTTGTATGTATAAAGGATTGTATGTATAAATGCATATATATAGATATATATATAGATAGATAGATAGATATATATATATGCATATAGGTATGGCTTTGCCCTACCTATAAAAGCAGGACTGGGTAAGTAACTAGTTCTTTTACTTTTTGACATAAGTATGTTTAGGCTTGAAACTTGAACTTATATTTAACCTCATTTTTTTAAGGTGTTTTTTTAAGTTGAACATAAAGCAGACTGTGGAGACCTGAAGTTCTTTTACCCAAAGATCTGTATAGGAGGCCTGAAATATTTTTACCCAAAGAAAACTGCTACATAATCTGTTGCATTGTAACAGAAGGATGCTTTTGTCTACAAGTAGGACAAATCAGCAGAAGAGAATGAGAAATTAATTTTGCTAGCATATGTCACTATTACTTCCTGGCATCAGAAAAACATTAAAGACTTGCTGAACATGGATCAGCTGAACAGCTTAATTCAAAGCTAGAGAGCTGAAATCAGTTCCTTATTGTGTTTGGCAATATAGTAATAGAGCATAAAAAATAGACATTGTCTTAAAGAGTTTACATTCTCCACAGACGACAAGAAGGACGAAGAAGGCTTCTTGATATGCAGTGTATAAATAGGTATCCAGATACATGGAAAAATAGAATCACAGAGTCATAGAATCATTAAGGTTGAAAAAGACCTCTAAGATCATGAAATCCAACCTTTGACCCAATATCACTGTGTCAACAAAATTACAGCACTAAGTGCCATATCCAGATTTTTTTTGAAGACTTCCAGGGATGGTGACTCTTCCAGCTCGCTGGGCAGCCCAGGGAGCCCCGATACCTGACCACCCTTTCAGTGGAGAAATTCTGCCTGTTGTCCAACCCGAACCTCCCCTGGCAGAGTTTGCGGCAATGCAGTCGTGTCGCTGGTTGTCTGGGAGATGAGGCTGATACCCACCTTACTACAACCTCCTTTCAGGTAGTTGTAGAGAACAATAAGACCTCTGCTGAAGGCTCCGCTTTTCTCCAGACTAAACAACCCAAATTTCCTCAGCTGCACCTCATACCAATTACTGTCTTAGACTCTTTCCCAGTTCCGTTGCCCGTCTCTGGACACCCAAATTACCAAGGACTTGTACGCGAAAGATAGATGCTGGCTTTCCTGCCTCTTTTCCCTGTAGAGTGATACATTTCTCTGCAAACTGTGTTCTCTGAAGTTCTGCTCAAATTCTGTTCCTCAGGTTTGTCTATCTGGAGTTGCCAGCTGCAGCCAAGACCCCTTGCACCAGGTTTCGCTGGTGGCAGCCGGTGTTCTCAGGGGAAGGGTACGATCAGTGGGCCATCGACGACATCATCATTTTGTCAGAGAAGCAGAAGCACATCATTCCTGTTGTTAATCCCACCTTACCACAGGTAATAAGCAAGAGCAGGCTGTGGGCATCCCCACGAAACAGGAACTATCCTGTTAGGAGACTTGTTTGAATGTATTTCCTTCGAAAATACTGGGTCTATTTAAAGAGACAGCTGTAGTGTTTGCAGCTGCGTCTCTGTGTGGGAGTAACCACACATAATAATCAGGCTCCTAAGCTTTGTGACAGAGGATGTAATGATGTATCTCTGCAAAAAGTCAAGACTGAAGTTTTGGAAATTAAAATTTTTTGAAAACTACAGAAAATAAAAATTGCAAAATTTGAAAGCTCATCATTTTGGGAATTATTCAGAAGTCACACTGCAGGATGATAATACCTCTGGCTTTCCTTTTCATTTCTAACAGAACTTTTATGAAAAACCAGCATTTGATTACCCTATGAACCAGATGAGTGTATGGTTAATGCTGGCCAACGAAGGGATGACCAAAAATGAAAGTTTCTGCTCTGCCACCCCCTCTGCCATGCTCTTCGGTAAATCAGATGGAGACCGGTTTGCAGTGACTCGAGATTTAACTCTGAAGCCTGGATACGTCCTGCAGTTCAAGGTATTCCTTAAACATAAATCTGTGCAAGAATATCAGTAAAACTGCCCTTACCCAATACTTGCAAGGTGCCAGTGGGGCCACAGTTCAAACGAAGGTGATAAACCAGACCATTGCGTAAAAAGATGTGAAGAGCACAAGTATGAACCCATACAGCATAAAATGCCATCCTTCTTTCTAGAACAATAGCCAAAACCTTGGTGCAGGAAAGCATTTTAACCCCTCTGGAGAAGTTTTAAAGCTTTTTTGTTCTTCAGCACATTTCAGAGGTGGGTTGAAGTGACTGTCATTATATTCAAGTCAGTACTAGGAAGTGCTACTGCACTGTCAAGCGAAAAAGGATTTATCCCGTCTGGGGCTCTGTGAGTACAAAAGCTCCAATGTGGTTTGGGTACATTTTTTGTATTTTAAACTATTTAAGGACTTAGAAGCTGCTCTGTACTCCGGCGTGGGTTTTTCATATAATTTACTTTTATTGTGTCAATGAATATAGGCTCCAATTAGCATTTTCTTCTTTAAAGAGCTTACAAAAATTTCAGTGGTCTGACAATACATCAGAATATGGGCTCCAAAGAAAGTGTATTTGGTTTGACAAGCTCTTGTTTCTGAACCCTAATCAAAATTTTATTGAGTTTATAATGAAATCCCATTGGTGAATTCTGGAAGTTGGTTGCAATGCAATTTTAATGAGCTCTCCACAAATACATGGTCCTTACATAATTGGTGGATACAGACACTGAATAATTTACAAGTGGAATTATTAAAAAGATCAGATGTTTACAGGCAGCTTTTCAAATATAATTCCCACAGTTCTATAAATAGGAAAGTTCGTTAGAAATACTGGGATTTGTAAAATAATCTAATTTCAACTAAAAGATATGATAATAAAATACTATACAAACTGAGGGATTTCAGTACAATTTCCTTGAGAGTATTGCTAGTAATTTTATACTTTAAACTGTCTAAAACCCAAGGATATCTCAATATGTAAATACCATTTATCCTGGAAGAGATGCTATTTGCCTCTTCACCACCTTCCTGTAGTTCAGTGACTAAGTCTCCATTCTCTAGGTTTGATGATCAACAGCAATTAAAAAAAGTCTAGGTTAAAAAAATTGATACTTAAAAATGTTTCATACACCTTCCAACACTGAAGACCTTGACAATGTAATGTAACTATACAAAACATAAGAATGTGTCACAGAACAGCGAGTTCTCTATTATTTAAGGACTGAATTTATACTTTTCAGCCTGCACATAAATGTGTTAGTCCTATTTGCATGCTTTTGTGAGTGTGTGAAATTTCCATTTTAAATAGCAGACTGGAATAATTTTGCATTGATAAGCTCAAAGACAGTAATTTGTTAGAATTATTTCATTTTCCATGAATGATTTTGTTTTACATTTTACATTCTACAGCTCAAGTAGAACTTCTGCAATAAAATAATGATAGTGAAAACTAATATTTTTCTGATAGCTTGAAAAATGAAACTGAAACTTCAAATCAGCAGTGGATTTTGGTCTTGGCTGCATTCTCATTTCATATTTTAATATGAATTTTTCTACTTAATCCAATTTTACTCTATTCTGGGGGCCCAAATTGCAGTGCCCACTCCCAGACTTCATTCCTGCAAGGCCAGTGACAAAGCTGTAGTTAGAGCTAACCTGGGAGTCAGGCTGATCCTCTGGGCACAATGGGGCACACTGAGCTGCAGGTGGGATGGATCCCAGAGGATACAGCTCTTTCCACTCCTGGGCAGGCAGGTGCCTGCACAGAGTTGGCTGTTTGGGGCTTGCTGTGCACAGGGACCCTTGGAAAGTTCTTTGCACCTTTTTGTCTGCTGAACTCAGCAACTCTAATGAAGGAATAGTGGGAATTTTTACCGAGAAATGTCATATAAGTATGGGAAACAGACTCCAAGCATCAGTCACTGTCTGCCAGCAGGGTTCAGAGCAAGTGCTCAGAGCATTAAGCCTCCCAATCCAAAAAGCCAAAGGTGGTTTGCAGCCAATAAATACTAGTAACAGTGCAGGTTTCTTCATATCATTTCTGACTCTGCTCTTTTGCAGTTGAACATTGGTTGCACGAACCAGTACAGCAGCTCTGCCCCCGTTCTGCTCCAGTACTCACACGACGCTGGGCTCTTCTGGTCGCTGGTGAAGGAGGGCTGCTACCCTGCGTCCCCGGGCACGAAGGGCTGCGAGGGCAGCTCCCGGGAGCTCAGCGAGCCCTCCGTGTACCACACCGGAGACTTCGAGGACTGGACAAGAATTACTATTGTTATCCCCAGGTCACTTGCAGCCAGGTACGGTGCATTGTAAACCAGTGATGCCAGTGGGACCCCTGAATTAGCTGATTTAGCTGCTTCTAGAATGGTACATTAGGAGAAAGTTGCAAAGCTGTGAATAAAAGCAGTGTTAAAATATGGCAGATCTGGGGAAAATATACTGTGCTGCCCAAAGCAGTGAGAATCTTCCATTTTAAAGGTGTCAGATTGGTCTATAATAAATAATTAATTTACAAAGCAGTGAGGAACCCAGCACATTTAATTTGACATCAATCCCTTCATTGTCTTTATCCATGTCAGTTAGGTCAGAGGCACCAGCAAGAGAGTAATAAGTCACATGAATTAAATAAGCCATTTGAACAGGATTAATTTTAGTTACCACTGGACAAAGAAACCTTAGCAAGGTATTTGAACTGATGCATAATGTGCTGTGTCACTGAAGGCAGCCAGGACGGCCAGCAGCAAAAGGGGAAAGAATGGTGGTTGTGCCCATCTCCAAGCACAACCTCAGCATCAGATTAATACAAGTGAGAAAACATCAGATGGTGGAAGACACAAATAAGCCTTGAAATCAGGAGGCTTTTCTCAATCTTATCTGGATTTGGCTGTAGTCTCTCACTGTCTTACTCCCGATCTGATTTGTTGGATGTACCAGTTGCTGCCAGCAGAACCACCGCACCAGGCCCCTGGCCATGTCCCCCTTCCTCCTGCCTCTTGCCCCCAAAGCAGCTTCTCTAGCGCTGCCTCTGAGTTTCTGACCCATCCTCCTCCCTCACCCTCAATCCCTTGAGTGTGTGGCATATTTTGTAGCAGGGAAGCTGGTGCCTCTGCCGCAAGGACTTGAAATAGCAGTGTGTACCATAACAAGTTTGTCTTTTCTTCAGTAATTAGCCAATAAAAGCAGGTGCCAAATTGCACAGATCTGACACCAGCTGATTTGATTTACCCAAAACAAGCAGGGCAGAATCAATAGCAGCAATCTGTTTGGCATTATGTTCAGTAATGTGATCAGGACTAAGAAGCTCATGCTAATACATTAAAAATGTAAGTATTGTGACTGCAATGAGTGTCTTGGCATGTTGAGAACTGAGTTTGTTGTGGGTCACTTGGGAAATCATGGTTCATGGGTTAACCAGAAAGCATCCGATTTCATTATTTGGTACAGAGCATGAGCACGATGATCACCTACCTACCAAATCCCAGTGCACAGCAAAAAAGAAAAAGCAATAGTTTCATTATTTTTTAGGCAGAGTAGCAAGGAGGATATTAGTTAATCCATTATATTGGCAATGAGATTTTAAATCTGTTCCCCTCTCTGGAGCTCCTGTGAAATGATTCAGCTAACAGTTAAAGACTGGAAATTAATAACCAAAATATTTTTTCTCCAACAAGTTTCCTATGCAGTGAGTCAGAGTTGTGGGCAGAGTGGGAGCTTCAGAGAAAGTTTATTAAAGAAGCCCTCCCAGTGAGTCATGAGGTCAAGAAAGTACCCCACTGCTTTCTAAACTCCTTCTCAGAGAGGAGTCTGGGTGCAGCTGGATCCAGTCTTAGCCCCAGACTTCGTCAGTGGTTTATGTCTAAAGGATTATACAGGTGTAACTGAACCTTTACACAATTTTGTCCTGCAGGATTAAGGATAGCAAACTAGGTATATTTATATAAATATGTTTATTTATGATTTTTATGGTAACAATTAGATAAGAAGATCTTATTCAGAATTATTTACTATGCAGTATTTGAGCTATAACAGCTATAACAGCTATTATAATATAGTACACTATGAAGCAGCATTGAAGCAATTGTATTAAAGCTAGTAAAAACAATTATTAAGTAGAGATTGATGTTACTCACCCATACAATGACTGTGGGCAAATTTCTTGCTCAGCCTCAAAGATTAAACTTTAGGGGCATCCCCATCCAATGGAGGAATCTGCAGCCACTCCAAGAAAAGGTATAGGTCAGAAGACCCTGCCATTAAAATCTGGGATAAGGCTTTTAGAATATGAACTAATGGACTGTCAATCATATGTCTCTGGGCCAGCTGTGTCAGCTCAGCAGCCTTAAATAAGTTATTAGTAATATCACTTGTTTGTTCCTTAATCTGTGTTTTAACAGGTCTACCACATCTCCATCTCACTATCAGGATATTTAACTGGGATTGATGAGTCAGACTCGTTATTTGCCATTCTATTTAGGAAGTGGCTTTTTTACTTGTATCCAAATAACTTAAATGTTTTTTGCTCAAAAGTGTACAACCCCATAATAAACTCTGCATAGCTGCTATTACTGAGTTCCTTTCAAAAGTACTGTAAGAAATGAAATTCTGGGATTTTGATATGTAATCATCAGTTCAGGTTGGACTGAGTAGTAAAAAGCATCTTCAAAGTCACATCTAATCATTCTCTGTTGTTTATAAAACCATGTATTTGTTCTTTGCCTCACACTGATGGATAGGGGCCAGAGGAACAGGGTAAATCAAAATGCAGCCAAAAAGTCTGGAAGAAATGTCCTTAAGCAATGTTGCACAAATGTAGGATGACAGAAATCCGGGCATCCTATTTGCAAATGGCCAATTTGGGAAACGGTCCTTTCAATCTTAAGCAAGGAGCAGTAGCTATTGAAGCCGGGAGTAGTAATACCGTTGTTTTTCCCCTGCAGCAAGACCCGATTCCGCTGGATCCAGGAGAGCAGCTCCCACAAGAGCGTGCCTCCTTTCGGCTTGGACGGCGTCTACATCTCCGAGCCTTGCCCCAGCTACTGCAGCGGCCACGGGGACTGCGTCTCGGGGGTCTGCTTCTGTGACCTGGGCTACACGGGTAAGACAGCCCTCTGCGGGGGGGATTACAGTAAGCACGGGCTGAGTTAAACCTGTAAACCTGACATCTTGTTTTTCCTCTCCGATATTCCAGAAAAATATATGATGACATATATTGCATAGGCTGCCAACAGGAATCTTTCTTGTTTTGTTAAATTCAGCACAGGCAAAGCAGAGCAGCTGAAGGCAGTGGACAGTGTTGATGTTTCTGGCAAGCACAATCTTTGAACATCACCATCTGTATGAATGGGAAGGGACTAGCAATAAAAGAGAAAACAAAATAAAATATTATAAACTGAAAAGTCTGCTTAAAAGCCTTTGGATCATCTTCAAAAGAATTGTTGCCATTTTTGAGTCCCCTGGCCATCAGATGGCATGAGACCAGGAGGGAACATATGTTCTGACAGGCCCTTCTGTGGAAAATTCTGCTCACTTGTGGTTTCAGGGGCTTTTATGCTGAAATAGAAAAAAATCCAAAATACAAACCCTGTGAAAAAAAATGATTGACACAACCAGTTGCACACTGCAGTCTTTTCAACCCTCAACCAAAAAAGCAATAAGCTAACATCTTTTGTTCGACTTTTTTTTAAATTAAATAGAAGGATAATATTTTTCTGTTTGCAAAAAATGCCTTATCAACATAAAGCTTGGCTGTTTTTCACCTAGTGAAATAAGCCATCTTAGAGTTTAGAGGAAGAGGGCTTATTCTTCCTACAGAAATTTGTAAAGTGGGTTTAAAAAGGTACAATCCAGTCATCAGGGCATTTTCTTAGAAAAGCCTAGTGCTTTGTCACATATAGATGCAACAGAGCCATGTGCCAGAGTACTGTATCTGACCCTTACTCTGTCCAACACAGTTTCACCAAAGCATCTCCCTCTTTCTTTTTCTTGAAGCGTCACATGGAACCTGTGTGTCTAATGTGCCTAATCACAGTGAGATGTTCGACAGGTTTGAGAGGAAGCTAAGCCCTCTCTGGTACAAGATAACAGGAGGTCAGGTTGGGACAGGCTGTGGTGTGCTCAGCGACGGAAAATCTCTGTACTTCAATGGACCTGGCAAAAGGGAGGCGAGGACTGTTCCCCTGGACACCACAAATATCAGGTCAGTGCTCAGTGCTGCTTCTCACAATTGCCTGTGTATTCATGTTCTCTGCTCTGCCCTGTTGCAAGTGTGGATATGAAAAGGTGGGAAATGGTTGTTTTTATGGTAATCATAACCTGTACAAGATCTCTGAAAGACATAAAAATACTTTTTTTCTTCATTCTGGTGTACTATTTCCTTTTTTTGAAAGAGAATACTTAGGTTAGAAACAGTGGAATAGCAGCATAAAATAAAATAAACTATTAACTTTCTGTCCTTCTGAGAAGATAGTTTGCAATGTATTCTAAGGCAGAAGACATGGTCTTGAGAATGCATAAAACCTAAAACTCTGCCCATAGCTGGAGAGAAAAGCTCCTTTTCCTCTGACTGTGTTGAATTGCAGGCATGAGGATGGCATGGCAAGGAGCTGTTGTTTACTTGCCAGATGTTGTGAATTACTCCACTTGTCAGAAGTGTAAAGGAATGGAATGTGAATTGTTTCTGCATAGCCAAGAGGCTAACAAGCCTTCACCTCTCTCCCTGCTGCTACTGAATCCTGCTCCATTGGTAGCAATTATCCTCTTCTCTCAAATTGTCTAGCTGATTAATGTAATTAGGATGAACAAAGGGCTGTTAATTCTAACCACTATTTAGCTTGGAGTTTGCTGCTGCTTTGTCCAGTCTCATGAGAGATTAGGCACCTGAAACCTTGAGCACCCTACAGTTTTGGCAGTTAGCTTAATAAAAGATATTTCTCCTGACAAATACTGCTCTGAGAGTAAGTAATGCCACGATTTGCTCCATTATTGAATTCGTGGGATCACTCAGCAAAGACTGGCCAGAGGTTACTGCGATCACTCTCCAGATCAGGCAAGCAGGGCTCCGTAGGGCAGTGTCGGGGCTGCGGGTTTGGGGAAATCTTCAGCTGCTCCCTGGCACTGCACAGCACTGCAGCAGCTGCTTTTCTTCTGTCCCCTGCATGTCTGACAAATACGTGTCATAGTACATAATTATGTAAATTAGTTATTAATTAAACTAATTAATTGTTTGACAAATACGCTTTGGACAAGTACATGTTTGCCCTGGAACTCTGTGAAGATGTGAGCACTTCTATTCCACTGTCTTCAAATCTTGTGTTATTAATCCTGGGAAGCATTATATTGGAAGTAGTCTAGACTACTTCCTCAAGAAGTCTGCATTCAAAATTTTTGAATTTTTGAGTTATTCCTCCTTTCATGGAAAAATCTTTTTATAAAGAAAAATATTCCCTTTAGTTTTAATATTACTTTGAAACCACTTTTAATGCCAGATATTCATATTTATAGCTTTCCATTTTAAAAGCCAAAAGACATTTTAAAATTCTGAGCAATGCTCTTTCTTGATGTTTTTAATATACCACTGCTTCTGTTTTGCACAAGAATATGGTTATCTGGTGTCTTAAAACTGCCTCAAAAACATAAATGGCCAGAGAGACACTTGGTAAGAGCAACTACAATCTCTCTTCTGACCACATAACTCAGTGTGAGCTGCTCTCCTGCTGGAACTGATTGTTATGTCAAAATAAATTAGCTTTATTTTTTTTTGGAAGGATCACAGTGAGCAGGTTAACTCCCTTGAACAATTTAAGCTTAAAGCCACATCCCTGGGCTGTTTGCTAGACAGAGCATAGTGGTCATCTCAAACACAAATGGGACTTACATGGATTTTTTGCTTTCTTCAATGTGCACTCAAAGGTAGTAGCCACCTGATGCTGCTTGACCAGAACATGGACTTTTTAGACTACAGCACTTACCCCAGGCTGCTTTTGTGTTCAGAGGAGAGAATAGCTGCTTCAAAAGGGCAACACAACTCATCCTAAAAGAGCAGCTAGCAAAGACCAGTGCTTTGTCTTCTGGAAACATGTATTTCTTTCTTTCATTAATTGTAAGGCAGCCTGAATTGGCCGTGTATAACTCAGACATTCAGCTTCAGACACCCTGCTCTGAACAGATGCATCCCACTTAAATGTTTGAGGCCATCTGTAACATTAACTGTGTCTTTTTTTCTAGAAGCAAAGGCACGCTAAGTTTATGAGAGTTTGAAGGGTTAACTGAAATGCACATACCCTAAAAGGAAAATAATTCCTCAGCCTAGAATTTTTTTTCATTATTGGAGCTAAAATTAATGTCACTTGAAAGGGGAGATTAAAGGGAAATACTTTTCCCCATTTTGGTATTACTTTTTGCATTCAATAATGCCTTGCATAGAATTCAGTTATCTTATTAGGGGTCATCTTAGCCCCTGCACAGTTATCTTTTATTTTTGTGAGGATTTTTTGGTTGGGGGGTTTTGGTGACTGAGTAAACAGCAGGAAAATATGCCTTGAAAGACATACTGTTAGATATGTGGATTGAGGGCTGTGAATAGGAAGGCTGAAACTCCTGCAGTAGATTTTTAAGCTGCTTATTTTTCAGGTTAATAGTGTTCTCCCAGACCTTTTAAGATCTTGTTTTGTTAAATCATGCATGGAAGAGCCTGATTGAAAATTTGAAAAATATTGCAAGACATTAATTTTTTATTTTCATTCGAAATTCCTGCAGATCTACCTATTCATGTTCCCTATTATCACTTACAGCTTTTCCAGTGTAAAGTGTAAATTTTATGTAAGGAATATACAGAATTCTTTTTTTAAAGTACAAAAACCCTTTTCCCTTTCACCGTTCTCTTCCCAGCAGAGCGTGGTCCATGGGGCCTCGGTGTCCCTGGTTTGCTCTTTTCCAAAGGGGATGAGATTTGCCAGCCTGAGGCGTGTGGTGCTGCTCAGGGGAGCAGCCCAACAGGGCACCACCACACCCGGGTGCCACACTAAGAGCATTTCAAACTAAAACTTGTGCCCCAAAGCCAATGACCATAAAAAACCACAGGAATTTTAGTTTATACATTAAGTGATATCATAATCTTAGCTTTGTTTGTCTTATTGCCTCCTTATTCCTTATATGATTGACTACACCTTTTTTACCCAGATATTAGGACAATGTGCCATAGCACTAAGAGAGCTGTAAGTGTCAAAGTTTGTTTCAGACCATTTATTTTGTCCCTATACTTCAGAAACCCCCTGGAGTCTCTGCATTCCTTCCCTAATGCATGGCCCAACACACCAAAGGCACAATTTCACCGGCAGTATTTCCATCCTTCTGACTGACAATGTGATACATGGATGCATTTTGGTTGCTGATGAGCTACTGCCTCCCATTTTGATGGCCTGTCCCTTATGACACTCTTGACTATCTGTTCAGTGGGAGCATTTGCACACAGTGCCTACCTGGCAGCTAGATAAAAACCATGGAATATATATATTTTTTTCCAAGTGGTGACATCTGGCTTGTTAGCTGACTTGGCTCCCATCTGCTTTACAGACTCCATTGCTAATGATTGTGCAACCATCCCAGGGAGCTGTTCTGGGTCAGACACTTACAGATCAGATGGGCTGATTCACCCTTCTGCAGAAAGAGTTTTTTGTTCTTTGGTTTTGCTTTTTAACGATCTTCACATTTGGCAAGAATGAAAGAATTTCATCACTGGACTCTAAATCTATTCACCTCTGAGGCTTCTGTCTAGAGTTTTATTGCCTCAATACTGTCTCCAACAACAGAGCTGCAGCAAACAAATAGAACCTACCTGGTTAAATGGTGCAGTACTGTGAGCCTGACTAGTCTTGAGCTATCTATGGAATTATCTTAGCAATAGATTGATGAGGATTTTCTGGCTTGTCCCAGACCCTATGGATATACAAAACATCTCAGACAGTAGACACAGATTTTGATTACAGAACTGGAATGCGGCTGGATTTAGAATCAGAGGAGGATTATGATATTGTGTATGTAACAGCAGGTGAGGCAAATTGGAGTCCTGTCTGCATTTTACTGGCTCTTGCTGTAGTCATGTAGCTTGTCTGTGATTTTATCGAAATTACTACTAATTAGGACCAAATCCTGTAAAGCAAAAACAGTTATCCTTGTGGCGAATTATTTGAGTAGCAAAAATACACCTTGAAATTTATATTTTAAATAAAGGCATTATCTACATGCAGTAAAATTAATAAAGCCTGATTTTCTATCATCCTAATTTAAAAATTGGCTATGAAGCAAGGAGGAGAATGGCATTGCCAACTTGCAGCATGCAAAATTTCATCGTGGGGTTGAGTCCAGTTTCTCTGCTCTGCTCAGGTGCTGTTTTTGGTGTGCAATGGAGACAATTGTGAAGAATGCGTAGATTAGGGGGTGATGGCATTCTCCATCACCTCAATGCTCTTTACCTTAGTTATGACACAGTAAGACTCAGATGAATGCCTGAGACATGCAGTGAAATTTGGGGAGTGAGCAGCAGGACATTAATTGAAATTAATTGTTGTTATGTAGCACAATAGTATGTATCTAAGAGAAAATATAAACTACTCTAAAGCCACAGAGTCACAATAATAAACACAAGCTCAGCAGGGATACCATGTCATCATTGCAGATTGGGGAAAAAAAAACAACTAACAGTATTTTGGAGCACAAGGATGGAGTAATACTTAATTCAAATATTGCTGAACAGGGTTGTTCCAGCCTAATCCAGAGTTCTGTCAATAAAACCAGCAATCCTGTCTCAAGGAGTTTTGTGGCATTAGAAGGGTTGCAGGGAGCAGTTTTGGGAAAAATTGAAGACATGGAAATATGTTCATGCAGAGGCTCAGATGAAATGGTTACCATGGTTTACAGTAGAAAGGAATAAGAGAAGGTAGGGAAGTGACAAAAGCACTGGCTCCAGGGCAGGTTGCAAGAAAAGCAGCTCAGCAACATTTTTCTTCACCATTTCATTATGTGAGAACAAGAGAATATTCAGTGAAATCATAATGTATAGGTTCAAAATCAAAGGGTTTACTTCAGAAAATGTTCAGTGAACTCATTTCACGGAAAATTGTTTACATCAAGAATTTAAGGATCTAAAAAGGATTGGTGGTTTAGGAGGATATAATAATTTTATTACAACTCTAATGTTGTATTTTAAAGCTTCACCTAATTTCCAGTTACAAGAGGCCAAGGTAAGACCTGATGTAAGGAACAGCTTTGCCTGCTTTGGGGATTTTCAACTTTTATGAGAGATGGAACTGCTAAATTCTGTTACTCACTCAAAACCACATTTATTAGGCATAGGATTTATAAACCACATCACTTTCTTCTGTGTTGGGTCCCTTACTATTTACCATGCCCATGTTTAGTTTCTCTGGGAATACTGCCTAATCAATAAGCCTGGAATAATGACCTAACTGAAAATGCCATTAGTTAAGAGAGGCAAATTATCCTGACTGATCTTGTGCTGTCAGAAGATGGTTATGCTTCTTTTCTATCCTGTGTTTTTTAAAAGGCTAGTTCAATTTTATGTACAACTTGGAAGCAAGACTGTTGGTAACTCCTGCAACAGACCAAGAGCCAGGAATGAAGGTAAAGCCCCTTTTCTTTATAATAAGCCTTTTTCATTTTGCATCTTCTGCAGTGTTTTTGCCTTTTGCTGCCTTTACAAAATCAAGATTTTTTTTTTTCAACATAAATCAATTACCTCCCCAGTTTTCATAAATGTTGGAGAAAGCTATTTACTTTTGATGGACATTTCTAGTTATAATTAGTTACACCAAACCTAATGGTGATCCATCTGTAGGAGTAACTGTGGGAGCTATGATGGTCTAAGAAAGACCGCATTTACAAAACAAGGTGCAATAGCTTGTATTAAACTATTTGATAATGTTGGAAAACGGGTAAATTTACAAGTCCACAGGACTTTTCATAAGGTCTGAAATAAAAGTAATGAAATTCAAGTTCAGGATAAAGTGGGCAAACTCCATTTCTGACCTGAAGAATATTTGTGTACCTGAGACCTTGTTCATCTTCTCAACTACACCAGTGGGTCTAATAAAAAATTGCCTTCCAAAACAAGCTTATGCATGATTTACCCAAAACACAAGATTATAAAGCTGCAGCTGAAAATTTATTTAGTCGGAATAAATTCATCTCTCCCAGATGTCTCCTCTCTTATTTGTCCCACATACTTAAAGTTACTGTAGTGGAGGACTGATACTTGTGTTTGGGGAGGATCAGCATTCTGGGAGCAGATTCCCATGTAAAGTGGTCTGGTTGCAGGAAGGCAGACCACTGACATGAGAGATGAGAAAATTTAATTTTCCTTTCAGTATAAAGCATTTAACATCAGTGGATTGTTTCCTGATATTTGGCATTTACATTGACTCACTCACTGAGGAAAGCTGTCATCTTGCAGCACAGATTACACCAAGGGTTTGATTCTCCTCTGATTTGCACCAGTATATGACAGCAAAAAAATTTCCATTATCTTTGAACATACTCCAATATGAAAGAGTTTTAAGAGAAGAAAGATACACAGGTGCTTCTTTCTTGTATGACGAGATCTGCTGGGCTTCTGTTGTGTCCTAGTATTTGCCATACTGTGTGTATGAAACAAAGTCTATCTTAAATTGTCTAAATATTATGGTAATTAATTTCCAAGGATCCTGTGAGCTTACATACATAGCAGGAGGATTGTGATCCCAGCTATCAGAATTATAACTTAGTTTTCCACACAAACTGCAAGGATACCCACCACGAAATAAATACTGTGTAAAGAAAATCACATTATTCCTATCATTTCTGTGGTATGATCATTAGTTTCCCTGAGACTGTTAAAGATTTGATGCTTTGAGTTTGGTGAAGACAGTCAAGATAGCATGTGGCAGCTGGTGACCCACGTCACCTTTGCAATAGGACTTTGTCCACAAAATGCTCCTGGACCAGGAGACGCCTGAAGGGTGGGGCAGATGTCAAAGGCCTGTGCACTGGATGGGAGTTGGCAGTTCCTGAGTGCAGGGTGAATTGCCCCCTCTTTGCTCTGCACAGTCACACTAACTGCTTTTCTTCATTTTACATACAGGGCTTGTTGTTCAATACACAAATGACAATGGGATCACCTGGAGTTTGCTGCGAGAGCTGGACTTCATGTCGTACCTGGAGCCCCAGGTTGTTTCCATAGACTTACCCCGGGAGGCCAAGACCCCTGCCACCGCTTTCCGCTGGTGGCAGCCACAGCATGGTAAGCAAGGCCATCCTAAAAACTCGGTAAGCAGCTTCACACAACCCACACGTCAGTGCTACTCAGTATAGGCATGTTGTGCAGAAACCTCAGCTCATGAAAAACACGCTATTTTGAACAGTTGTAAGAGCGTATGAAGGCTCTCCTGAGTCACAGTACAGGAATGGTTTTCTTTTATAGCACCAAGCTCAAGAGTGGGCTTAAAATTATTTAAGAGCTAATTTTAAACCAAAGATGCTGCAATAACAGGGGGGAGGGGGAAAGAATGCTACATTAAAAATATTAAAAAAAAAAAAAAGCCTAAATAAGATTGGAGTTTTTACCTGAGTACAGAGTGACCTGGGATGCCAAACGGCTACATACTTCACCTCATTTTTACCTCTGTTTTGGAAGTGGAGGCATAACTTGGCCTTGAATCTGCCTGCCTGGTGGCTCCCATCTCACTATTTTAATATCTCCACACTCCAGAACAGGACCCCCTCCTCCTACCATTTCTCGTGTCCCAGAGCCCAGCTCCCCTGCACCTGCAAAACCACTCAGCCGCTTCCCACATACTCAACTGAAAGTTAAACCCTGGTGCTGACTGATTCCTACAGCCACTGTGAGAGCTCCCACCTCACATAGGGGCACATTACCACTGCTGAAAGTGTCCTGATTAAGTCTTACCTTTGCACAAGGCAGCAGCTCCTGGATCTGCAGGAAATATAAGGCAACATTCAGAAATATAGCAAAGTACATTTCAACAGCAATTTCATGGGGAGCAAAGCACATATCTTACATTCAGGTAATTATGGTATGCAGCTTCTTAGACATCATTTATCATTTTGGTGGCTGATTTTATTCATACATTTTCTTGTATGTGCTGGACTTTATTGTCCTCGCTAGGTAAGAGAATAGACAAGACTAGAGGGATGTGATTTAGTTAAGAAGACAGTTCCTTTGGTAAAAAGTGCTGAGCAACAACTGGTGCACCACAGACCATCATTCTGTGATGATCATTTGCATTGGTGAGTGGTGCAATGTCCAACCCGTTGCTCCCTACGCTTGCCTTGGTGGCACCTGGATGACGTCTGTCCCTGCTGAGGGTGATCACTCTTAAGACCACCTGATGGCAGCCCTGTGGCTCCCAGTATAAGCAAGGTTTTATGACTGGAGGTAGAAATATCACCTTCTACACCAGCGCCTACAGGTGACAACCAGTTCTCTTTAGAGGTGTTAGTTCCTTCATGGACTATCCTCTGTCTGCCATTCCTCGGTGCAGAGCGGCCCTATCAGCCATGACCCACGTTCCTCTTGGTGGCAAGGCAAAAGCCCTGGCACATTGCTGCAAGCTCACAATTTATTGTAAAGGCTTTCCTTCCTTTCCTGTGAGGGCAGTAATCATGCAGTAAGATGTTCTTTTCAGCATGCTAGTAGAAAGGTGAATTGAAATGAAGGCTGAAGAAATGGGCTGGAGATGATGAAAGTGAAATGCCTGTAGGCTGGAGAGCGAGAGAGATTTCCAGGAAGGAGAACAGCACTTCTCTAAATATTATCTATATGCAGAGCCTTCAGCATTTTCCTTCATGTTCTATTCGCTTTCATACAAAAGTTATTTTGGGAACTAGACAGAGGCCTTTCCAATTTAGTTGTGGGGAATGGCAGGAAGGTTGTGACCCATAAAATGTAAATCACCAAACTAGGGTCTTTGGGAGTTTCTCATCCAAGCAGAGGGAGAGCATATGATGGCAAAGGCACTGAAGCTAAAGAAATGAAGAGGGAAATACCTGTGTTTATCTGTAATAGAAGCATACTCTAGAGTCCAGGTGCATCCTTGAGCAATGTTTTAGTCTTGTTTAACAGCACTCAGTCTATGTAATTGAGCACTGCTCACTGAGTGAACACAGCATATGGGCATCAAAAACAACTTACAGGGACTCCACTAACCTGTCTGTTCTGGTTTTTGTAGGGAAGCATTCAGCTCAGTGGGCTTTGGACGATGTGCTGATAGGGATGAATGACAGCTCTCAGACCGGCTTCCAGGATAAATTTGATGGAACTGTGGATTTACAAGCAAGCTGGTACAGAATACAAGGAGGTCAAGTAGACATTGACTGCCTGTCTATGGATACAGCTCTGATGTTCAGTGAAAACATTGGTATGTGTCATCAAACATTGCTACATTTTGTATGAGTGTATTTTATAAACTATGTAAGGATCAAGTTTTATGAGATGGGATGTATAGACAAATCCAGGTATTTAGTAATCGGTAGAGAAGGGAAGGCTGGAAAAAGCTGAAGATAGAGGTAACAAATTTGAATAACAGTGTGAAAGCATATGCTGAAGGTACATTTTGTTGTTGTTGTTGTTGTTGGTTTTCTCTCTTTTCTTAGGAAAACCTCGTTACGCTGAGACTTGGGACTTCCATGTATCAGCCTCCACATTCTTGCAGTTTGAGTTGAGCATGGGTTGCAGCAAGCCATACAGCAATTCCCACAGCATTCACCTGCAGTACTCCCTAAACAATGGGAGAGACTGGCACCTGGTGACAGAGGAGTGTGTCCCCCCAACAATTGGCTGTCAGCAGTACACCGAGAGCTCCATGTACACTTCAGAAAGATTCCAAAACTGGAAGAGAGTTACTGTCTACCTCCCACCCTCAACCAAGTGAGCACTGCTCTTCTGGCTGTTTAGCATGACAAAGGTTTTGCTGATCTAATTTGAACAAACATCCTCCAGCTTGGGAATGTTCTGCATGTCTTTTAAATTTTTAAATGTGTGTTGTCACGCCACCAGAATTTTAAATTTCACTTCAAAATATTTCATCAGCTGTAATGTGAAGTGTAGGGACTTAAGGAAGTAACAACTTTGATGAATGAATTCTTAAGTCTTGCCTATAATTTATGACAGTAAGAACAAGAATGCTAAACCAGCTTTTCTAACGTTTATGCAATAAGAAGCAAGAATAAATACCCTGACCCATCCTTTCCTACAGTAGTGTTTTCTGTTACTGCACATTAAGTTGTCATACAACATTTAGGCGTGTTAGTCACAGCATTCAGCAAGTCAGAACACATCACTGGACGTGCCACCTTCACCCTTTTGACCAGGAGGAGAGTTCTGCTGACCTCCTCAGGATATCACAGGGCTCTAAATGGATGTGGCAGATGTACTGGCATCCATCTCTCTAAATAAAACCGTGCTCTAGTTTAGGAATGACAGGTAATGATGATACTGCTTATCAGTGTTCTGAGTAGTTCTGTAATCCTTCAGAGCACCCTACACATTACCTCTGTACGTTTCATCACTCAGAAAATACGGTGGTAAAAATGGACACACAGTAAATGAACTGGGCCTGGGGTTCATATCTTAGTTTCCAATTCCATGGTTCACTCCAGAGAGCCATACATCGTCTTCCAAAGAATTTTTTTTTCCAAAATATTTTCCTCATTTGAGGATAACAAGGCAGTCAGCAGTGACAGCAGTGTGTATGCATTTCCATATTTGTACATATATATTCATACATTCATATATATATATGAACATATATAACCATTGTTTTTCTCTTTACACAACACTTAGTATAAATGAACTTTCTTTACTTCTTACTTTACTGAAGCAATTTTATTGTTTCCATTCTGCTAGCAACACGTGGAGCTGTCAAAGGCTAATGGAACTACTAATTTCTGCTCAACCACTTTGCTGATCAGCAAGTGTCTCAGCAATGTTCTTTCTTGATTATCACTTTGGGCACCTTACTTTAGAATATGCTGGAATTTTGCCTAAAAGACTAACCAGAGAAATTTAAACTTCCAGCTTCCAGTTTTCAAAATAAGTGGTCCATGGTTATTAATATGCTTTTCTTTGGAAGTCTGTGGGATTTTCTTTACTCTTTAGCACTTTCTGGATCAGAGTTTTGAATCCTGAAATACTTTTCCTCTGTTTCTAATAGCTCTCCCAGAACACGGTTCAGATGGATTCAGTACAACTATGCTTCTGGAGTTGATTCTTGGGCTATTGATAATGTGGTCTTGGCTACAGGATGCCCCTGGATGTGCTCAGGGCACGGCGTCTGTGATTCAGGTCATTGCATGTGAGTAGAAAACTGCTTAAGCTGCTTCATATAAAGGATGTGTTTTATCCAGGCCAGATGGATAATACCTTTTCTTCCCAATGTGTTGCTAGGTGTGACAGAGGCTTTGGAGGTCCTTACTGTGTCCCTGTCCTTCCTCTGCCATCGGTCCTGAAGGATGATTTCAACGGTAACTTGCATCCAGACCTTTGGCCTGAAGTCTACGGTGCTGAGAGGGGAAACCTGAATGGTGACACCATCAAGTCTGGAACAGCTCTCATTTTCAAAGGGGTCAGAGATTACTTACATTGAAAAAAAAATAATGAAAACCAGTAGAGTTAAAAATAGAAAGTAAATTTTCTCGTGTTAGCCCCATACGTTTATACTGAAATCTTTTGGCTAGAATTTGACATTTTCATTTTTCTTGTCTTTTCCTACCCGAAACACGCACCATGTTTTTCACAATAGTTTTTTTAATGACCAAATGGGTTTCACCTGTTGCTTGTGTATTATTTTATTTGTGGTATAAACTCCTCCTTGACCACCAGTGGAAAATAATGAAACTCTACACTGAGATTCTTGAAGTGAACTATTTGGAAATATGGTACACATTACAATCACCTTGAAATCTCCTGATTGGCTTTTTAGTATTTTGAATAATACAAATTAGTCAGGGCTGTAGTCTGTGTAATCAGTGTTTATGTAGTTTGCCTGTATTTTACTCAATTCTATCATTTTGATGTTTCCTAGTTCTTTAAAGACTTATTTTTGTTGATTGCAGATTTCAAAAGGCCAGGAAATATTTTTTCTGAATATTTCAGTTCTTAACAAAATGAATAATAGACTTTTGTTCACAAGCAAATTCTCAGCTCACACAAGTCTTCATTTGACACTGTGAACTCAGGTGCCCCCCAAAAATAGAAGTTTAATAATGTTTGGTGTATAAATTAATTCTTTGAAATATTTATTTGCAAAAGCTTGACTCCAGTTCAACCTCTTTAGATAATTTAAATCCCAAATCACAAAATGTGAATTGTCTAAAATTTGCACTGCTTGTTCTTGCAGATTGGTCCCCTGGGGGAATGGGGCTGAGAAAGAGGGAAGCTCTGAGAGGTGGTTTGCCAGATCTCTGCAGAACAGGGACTGGCTCTGGCCCCAGGATCCACACAAGAATGAGCTCATCTGTAGAGCTGGACAGGGACTCCGGGGTGCCTATGAGGTTTCCTGTCTGCTCCCTTTCCTTACAGGTCAACAGGTTGCCCCAAAAGAGGAAATTTGTACAAAATATGTTTTGAGGTACAGAAAAGAACTCCTAGGGAGGACTGTCCCTGCCTGGAAATTAGGGTGCTTGGCAACTGTACAGTTTGCACAAAAAATGAGTGTAGTAACTTGGACTCAATGCCTAAGTCAGTGTTTGCAGATCCAATCACATCCCAATGCTTCAGAGCACAAACTGAATGAGCTGCAACTGTGTCTACCTGGCCATGTAGTTGTGCCTCTGTCATATTTTGGCTCGCTTTGCCAAGGCCGTCACTGTCCCCATTTTCGGCCTGGGAAAAGGTGTGGTACAGAGAACTCCCCCTCTTGCTGCCACCAGCAGTCAGTAGCAGACAACATTCAAGCAACAATAAACTGCAGAACATCTTCAGTAATGGGAACTGATATTCAGTTTGTGTATTCTGTATTTGCAGGAAGGACTGAGAATGCTTGTGTCAAGAGATCTAGACTGCACTAATACGGTGTACATCCAGTTTTCATTTAAATTTATTGCCAAAGGTAAGATCACCCTTGATTCACTATCACTTCTCTAGCTTTGTTAGTACATAGTAGCAACACAGAAAAGAATACAGATTTCTATTTTCAACTTCAGTGTATGGTAGTGATCAACAGTTTATGGTAGATTATATGGGAGCTTGTTTGAAATTTTGTGTCATCCCTACCTTGCTCCCAGCCTATGTGGCTGTCTGTGCAGTTCCAAATGAAAAAGTCGACTGCAGTAGCATCAAAAATAGCAGAGCTAGTAAAGTCTTTGGGCAAAAAAAGAAACAAAACAGCTCAAAATCTTTTAGAGATTTTCCACTATGTTGGGAAAAAAATTATTTATCCATTTTTTTAATGTCATAAAATGGTGCCTACAGTAAATTACTTAAGGGACTGAAAGGAAGCTACAGTGTTTTTCATTTTCAAGCTTCAGTGCACTGCATTAAAATCGCTTACCATTTGACTGCCTAGTAGGTATCTTAGAGATAACTGAAACTCCATAATTCTATTGAATTGATATGAAGAATAGTCAGATGTTGAAAGACAAGTTTTATGTGTTGTTGTAAATAACTTGTGACAGTTCCTCCAGTACAAGGACTTTTAAGCCAATGATTCAGTCTTACCCTGCTCCAAGGCCCTGCCATCCTTGGCTTTAAAAAATAATTATATCCAAGTGTGGAGTGACATGATGGAGAACCACTAAACTGCTTGAAGGTTTGAGTCACTCCTATGCAATTTCAGAAGTTTTCCCCAAATTTTCTGATAGAATTGGCACTTGCAGAACTCTGAATATTGAAAAACTCCTCTCACTCTGGTGTAAGGAAGACGTCCATAGTTTCTCTGGTAAGCTCAGTGCTCTGGGACTGGACCCTAAATGACTCAACATTTACCAACAGCTTGAAAATAGTTTTGAATCCCCTCTTTATTCCTAAATAAGTATCTTAGCCAAATCTGTGTGTGGACAAGTGAAAATATAGCTCTTTGTGAATTATTATTGATTTTCTTTAATGGACATTTAATCATATATATTGGGCTATTTATTACTGGGTTTAGTACTTTATCAAAAAGAGAGAAAACAGTAACAGCCAAAAACATAACATGCCCCAAAATTATAACATTCCAAATATTTCCTGTTTATAAGTGAAGTCTTTGTGAAGACTTCTTTTACAAAACTATGCCTTGGTAATATTTCTTCATATGATCACTGAAAAAATATTAAAAGGTTAAGTGAGTAAAAATATTGCTCTGAAAGCAGAGGCAAAGGCTCGAGCCTGGATTTTGACACCTGACCCACAGGGAGTAAGACCATGAAACTCCAGGAGAAATCATTCCTTGTTAAATCTGTATGACTTGTTAGCCCTACTGCTGGATCCAGGACTTAGTCCCAGCAAGTTCGCTAATGTTGAATACAAATTAATATAGCTGGGCATATCTCTCAGCTGTGAGTGTTAAAAGCAGTGTGTTGTTTACTGTTAATTGCCACAGATAAGCTGAAATCAGCTCCTGACTGCAAACAGCTCTTCCCTGCCCTGTTACACAGCCTATGGTTGAATACTTAGCACCAGAGCAGAGGGGAGCAGGAGCATGTGCATCAGGCACTTTGGTTTCAGCAAATGTGGTTAATTTAAGAACAGAACATGGGAAAAGCTTGCACAGTAACACACAGTGAGTCAGGGATGAAGAAACTGTCCCTTAGTCCTTCCCTTCTGCTGGTTCCTGACTGAGTTTTTGGGGACATGCCATCACTGTGCCACACCATGAAGGGAGCAGAGAGTTTAAATTTGTCTGAGACCTCAGTTCAGAGATACCATCACTTGGACCCTGGTATTCCTGGACAGCAAGTTAGGCACAGGCCAAACACAGGCTGGGGGCTGAGCTTGTGTACAGTAACCAGCATCAAGAGTGAGAGCTGGGCTCTAATTAGCATGTGTTAATAACTAGGGCTGTAAAGAGCTTTTGTTTTTTTACTCTTTAAAGCTCTAAGTAAAAAAAATAGGAGGAGCTGGTAGTTAGAAAATGCAAATTTTGCTGTCAGTTCCACTGACGTTTAGGTCCAGCTTAAAGCACAGAATATTGCTTTGTTGTTGTTAAAACATGCTAATAAAGATCCTCAGTGCTCTCCATCAAATATGTTTTTTCTGGGCATGAATATCCTCATCCCAGTGTCTGCAGTGAGAGCCATAGTCTCATAAATTTATGAGGATAGGGACTGTGTCTTTATCTGTGGGTGCTACAGATGGTGATGATAATGTCTAGTACCTGGACAAAACAAGGAAATAAATACTGTATTACTGGAATATGTTTGTAGTAGAAGGAGCTGGTGTGTTCTAATCTAAAGAAGTATAACACTGATATAACTTCTCATCTAAGTAATTAACTATGATCATATGTATAATTAACAGTAATGTAAATTTAGGCCAAATTTCATTTGCATTTTGCAGACAAACAAGCAAGGGAAAGCCCAGAAAGACGTATGTGTACAATGTGCATATAACATCTCAACAGCTTAAGCTGTTGTTAAAGGAAGCCCATACTTTGTAATGGATGTCAGAGCAACATAATTTAATTTATACTTGTTTGAGCTTACTGGATTTTAATGAACATAAATCCATGTCCTTTATGCTCCAGGCACCCCCGAGAGGTCTCATTCCATCCTGCTGCAATATTCTGTTAACGGTGGCATCACTTGGCACCTGATAGATGAGTTTTACTTCACCCAGACTACAGATGTCCTCTTTATCAACGTTCCTCTGCCCTATGCAGCCCAAAGCAACGCAACGCGGTTCAGGCTCTGGCAACCTTACAACAATGGTAAGGAAGAGACACCCCTGGGAATCCAGGCCCATGCTTGCACAGCTCAGCATCTCTAAGAGGGTGGATTTTTTGAACTGAACAATTATAGAGACCGTTAAATCATGAGAGTTTTGCATTTGAACTCTTTCAATTTGAATTACTGCAGGATTATGTTTACTGTTCTTATAAAGCAGTTGAATGCTTTTAAGTAAGTACCTTCACCTGATATCCCTGGATTGTGTGCAGAAAAGCATCAGCTTTGGCTCTGGAGGGAGTGGGAGATCAAGCAACACCAATAAAGTTAACTTCACTCAGGTTCTTCTCATTATTTTTAATGGACATGATTCTCACTTACACTGAGGCCCCATTAGGATGCTCCAATTATACAAAAGTGTCCCAAGTGTAAATGGGAACTATGCCTACCTTACTTAGAATTAACTAGGCATTAAAAACCCATTTAGAAAGAGTATGTAGTGAGCAGTTAATCTTTTGATTAAATTGTAAAGGACTGGAAAACCACAAGAGGAGCACAGCTCATTCCTCCTGATTATAGGAGATGTGCCAGCTGAAGGAAGCTCTCCTCTGCTCTCAGTTACTCTGAGCACAGTTCCTAGCAGAACCTGACATTAACAGCTCTAAAGAATTCCAGCAATCATTTAGACGTGGTGATTCAGCAACAGTTTATTCCATGTAGGCAAATTCCTAGCACATCCCTAACAAAAAAAAGCAAATTCAAATCTGGTCCTGACAATCCTGTTTCAGTTCATTCTTCTGACGTGTCCTGCCTAAAAAAATTATCTGAAATTTTCTCTGATCAACTCAAATCCTTTTAGATAGATGAAAAAAAGTTACACAAAAGGTCTGTCAATTTAATCCTTCCTCTTAAGTTTGAGAATACCAATTTTCTGACATACACGAATACATAATCCATTGGAGAGAAGGAGTTTCTGAGTTTCCTTCTCTATGGAAGAACTCCTCCCAGGCAAACACAAGCTGCTGAGTGCAAGGATGTAGAACGAAATTGCACTTTCAGGCTGCTTTGACTCTGTAGCAACTGCTCATTTAGATGATTCTTAATTGAAGAAGACAATGACAGAATTCAAAGTAAATGTGATTTAATAGAAGACAATTGTTCAACGCACATTGCTTTTCACTTTGTTTTGCTGTGACTTCTATAAATGTTAGAGAATAAAAATTAATTCCACAGGGTCAAGCAGAAGAGCAGTATGGGGACTATTTTCATGGAAAGTGAAAACAGTGATCCCACACTTTTAGCACCCTCTTCTTCACATAATCTGTAAATACTGCCTGCTGTTCTGCTCTCTAATAATATTAGTATTAGGTTTTAATAGGAATATTTCCATTTTCTTTTTAGGCAAAAAAGAAGAAATCTGGATTATTGATGACTTCATTATTGATGGAAATAACCTAAAGAATCCCATTATCCTTTTGGATACTTTCGACTTTGGTCCTAAAGAGGACAACTGGTTTTTCTATCCTGGTGGAAACATTGGGCTTTATTGCCCATATTCATCTAAAAGAGCTCCGTAAGATTCTCTCAGCAATACAATAGAAAGAAGTGGCTTTGTAAACTGAGTCTAAAGCACCCCTTTCCTTGATTTACAGGGAAGAAGATTCAGCTATGGTATTTGTTTCAAATGAAGTTGGAGAGCACTCCATTACCACAAGGGACCTGAGTGTGAATGAAAATACTATCATCCAATTTGAGGTACTTGTCCTCAGAAAGTTATTTTGCCTTTTGCTTCATGTTCTTCTGCATTCTGCTCTGGTGTATTTGCCCAGGTGTTCTGATTGCGGAGTAGAGAAGTCTGTCTTATTTCCCCTCTAATTGATTTGACATTACGCTCCCTCATGATGCTTTTAATACACAGATAAGGGAAATTTCTGCCTCAAAGTCTAAACTTTCTTGCCTAAATTACTACTTTGTCCATGCCTATATACTTGCACTGATAGCATTGAGGTCCATGTCCTATGCATCGGAGAGTCACCACTGGCAGGCAAGAAGATGAGCAAAATATAATGAGGGTCCAAATTGCCACTTCACAGCCTGCACAGGGTAAGAGTGCAGCATTTCCACAAGCTGACCAGTGGAGAGCTACATCTGTGACAGTAGAAAATAACTTTTTCCTACCTGCTGGCTTAACTGCACTGTTGTACTTTCTCAGAGAGACAAACTTCTGCTTTCCTTTTGCTTCTGCCCACATCATAGCTGCTCTAAATGAAGCTGGATTTTGGCTGTCGTGGCCTGAAGTCATCCCATCTTAGGGACTTAACTAAAGTTCATGAATAAGAAGCATATTTTTGTGTTTCTCATATAGTCAGTGGAAACAGGTACCCCAGTGACAGCACAGAGTCTAAACTAAACTGTGTTTCTGATTTATCCTAGAATCTAAACTGTGCATTGGCTGGGGCAGCTATTGATGGGAGTAACCAGTTAGTATTTATTAGTTTAGAGGGGTCATTATACTGTCATTAAGAAACTGGCAAAGAACCTGGCACGTAAATTGCCATGCCACAGCTACCAGGCTGCTTTTAACAACCATGTGGCATGTTGTAGCATTAATATGAGCTACATAACAATCAGCAAATGATATGAGTTTATAAAAATTACTAAAATGATACTAAGGGTTTTCCAAGAAAATTAGGTTTAGCTGTGTACTCATGCACTCTTCAATTTGTCATGCAACTAATTCATAAATTATGAATTCAAACCATTTTCTCTTTTAAAATATAGATTATACCCTGTAGAACAAAAATGTTTGAGGTCACTTTAAGATATTCATAAGCCTTCATAGCATTAACTCAAAATCTACATGTTTACTTCCATATGTGGTAAGAACATCATTTTCAGCTCACGTTTTTGAGAACATTAGTGTAAAGGAGTTATGAATAATGCAGTAGTTTCTCTCTGTGTCTCAAGAGTAAAACCTATATTGGGTCAAGCATCTCTCTAAGTTTCCAGATGAGTAGAGAACCCTTCTAGTCAAATGTAGGTTGATGGGACTCATGTGCACTGAAGAGTGATGAAGGAAACTCAGCGTAGGATACACTTCCAATATTCATGCAGTAAGTATTACTGCATTTTAGAAACAAATAGATTTTTTTAACAGAACAGCATGCTACAAAGACATTTTTTCTTTGCTACAAAGATATATAAAAATATTAAAATGTTACATAGTTTTAATACAGGCTTTGGATTTCATCCGCAATTGGTTTTTGTTTGTTGTGTGATAAGTATCTTATTTTATATGACAGAGTCATTCTGTAAAGAACTAATTCGTCTTCTTTTACAAAAGCAATTTGAAATTATAAAAAGATCTAAATATCAGTATAACAGGAAAGCAGACTAATATGCACTGGTTGCACGCATAAAATGTGTCTTAAGAGATATCAGATTGTGTATTAAACATTTCATTTTTTTTTCAGTAGTAGAATTGGTTTTCATGTAAGTTTTCTGCCTTTTCTACTGTTCTTTATATCAGGAATCTCATGAGTACACCCTGAGAAGTCTGACACTGCCAAACTAAGTTTTGGTGACATTGAATCTAAATCCAATCCAGCTATGATGCGCTAGGGCTTTGCCATTATACTGAACAAATAGGTAGTGAGTGTGAAAGCTGAAAATATTGAGGTGATAAGCTTTTTGTTTTGATATGTAACATAAAAGAGGACTATAGTGCAGCTCAGCAATTAACAGCTCAGCATTAACAAAAAGTTAATGTTTGCAATTTCTGTTTTAATATTTCTGCTTTTAATAATGCACATTTTCCTGATGCTGTGATTACTTCAGTACCTGCCAGAGGACTGAAAGAGCTGGTGCATTTGCTCCAGCAATGTTAGCAGCTCTTCTTTGGGATTTGCCCAATTAACTTCACAGCTTTCACTAGGTAGAAGTTGTTGGGAATTTCTTATCACATTCATTTTATCATAAGCCATAGTGTGATATACTCATGGACAGGAGAGCAATGTGCAAGAGTTCCTGTTTATGTGCATGTCCTGAGTGCATCATCGCTGCTGTTAAATGGGTTCCCAAAACACCATTTTCCTGGACTAAACAAATACCATATCAAATGGTGGAGGCTGACTAAGGTGAAGAATGATTGGGAGTCCCACAGCCTGCCCTGTGTCACCTTCTGTGTTTGATGCCTTGGCCCCCAGATCAATATCGGCTGCACCACCGACAGCTCCTCTGCTGACCCAGTGAAGCTGGAGTTCTCACGGGACCTGGGGGCCACCTGGCACCTGCTGCTCCCCTTGTGCTACAGCAGCAGCAGCCACCTCAGCTCCCTCTGCTCCACTGAGCATCACCCAAGTAGCACTTACTACGCAGGCACTACCCAGGGCTGGAGAAGGGAGGTCGTTCACTTCGGAAAGCTGCACCTCTGTGGGTAAGCGTCCGGCCTCTGTTCCTGCCTAGCTGCTTGTTGCTTTGCTTTTATTTCTGTTTTTCACCCAAAATGTCATCCCAGCACAAGAGCAAATAAGAACTGCAGCACTAGAGCAGACCAAATGACAAATTTTTCTCTGCATTTTACCCTGAATTGTAAGCTAGTGTTCAGATGATTCTCCGAATCATATTGTGCCTAATGCTGATGTAGAATAACCACAGGCAATTTCTTGTTACCTATATATTTAATTAGTGACAATTTAATAGAAGGGAGTTGCTTGGTGAAGTTAATGCAAAACTGACTGTTCTTAGAGCGCTCTGAGTGTTCTTTACAGAACTGCACAAGCCATTTGATTTCAGTGATTATATTCTTGCATGAAATTTGAGCTTCATTAGAAAATGCAGTAAAATGTGAGCTAGTATAAGCTTGATTCCACTTCAGTATGAAGAAATGGACTGATCTAAATACAGTCTCATGTAGCTGTAATAGTCTAAGAAGTTAACTGCTGCTGTCACTAGAAACAGAGTTAGTGAAACAAATCAGGTTGGATGATAACACAGCACAGAAATACAATATGTGCTAGCAGGCATAATAATACGTAATTTTCAAAGTAAAAACACTACTGTTTACTTTTTCAGGAATAACTGTCATCTAGTATCAACTCACTTTATGTAAAAGATCACACCATTAATGATTAAACTGTAGCATGTATGAATGAAAATGAGCTGTGCAATGAGACTTTATGAGTCTATGCAGCTGTGAGACTGAGTATGAAACTACTGCAGTCAATGGGTCCTCCACAAAATAAATGACCCCATATGTGCCTCTGAAAGTATGAAAAGACCTATATAAGAAATAAGAATCAAGTTTGGAAAGACTGGATGTTCAATAATTTAAGGAAATGTTTAAATTTTAAACTTGAGTTTTCTGGTTTATGACAGTTAACATTTCAAGCATGGAATAGGTAACCATCTCTTTCAGCAGCTCACTTATACTTCCTGGTTTTGTGCAAAAGAATTATTTTACCCTTTACCCAACCATCAATGCATCCCTCCAAACGAAAATTTTGACTGTGCAGGTTCCCAACTCATTTAAACCTTCCAGGATTTTGATTTAGTCCTCCGTTCCTGAGTGCTTCTGTCCTGTTTTTCTACCTTCCCTCCTCTTCTTTCCCTAACACACCAAGCCAGGAGCCCATTGCTGACAGCCAGCCAAGCCCAACAGTGCAGAGTAGCTTCCATGAGGCATTCAGTGCACTAAATCCTTGTGCCAGAGGCCTGAGGGGAGATTTCTCCACCAGAATCTACTGGAATAAAAAGAAGAAAATCCAAACCTTACTTCTTGTGTAATTCTAAAAAGATCCCCCAGTCTTTTCATCCCCCAAGTGTCAAGTGGTTATATTTAACTGAGGATGAAGACATTTTAAGTAATTTCCACTACATATGTAATTTTAGAAATTAATATATGTTCTCAGCAGACAGCTGTAAGTAAGAATTAGTATTCCAGCTATGTCCTGAAGGAAAGGTCCAGGGCCTGTTGAGCCAGAGAAGAAACCTCAAATAACCAGTGGTTCACTCTCTGCTTCAGACACAAGTCATGCTTCACCCTTGCCAGGAGTGACCCTGAGGGGAGGAACTGACATGTCTCAGGAAAAAAAATCCACCCTGTGGGGCAGAGGTCTACTCTCAAGAGGAGCTTACACCACCTCCAGCCTCACCTTGTGTCCTTCCCCTCAGGGCACACTAAAGACTATGATTTTGACTTCCAGCAGAACTCTGGTTCTTCGGCATCTTTATTGTAACACTTAGTAGTGTCCCCACCCATCAAGTATTGGTCATCACCTAAATCCCCTCAAAAATTTCTTTTTAGCAAATCAAGGAAAAAAAATTGTCAGCTACAATTACGTGTGGAATTGATTCGCCTGCTGAATTTAGATATCTTTAACAAGACACATTAAACATGCAAGGCAATTAAGTGCTTTTCCCTTCTCAATCTTCTGGTTTCCTTCCTCCCTTAAAACATTTTCTCAACTGGGAATAAAATTAGTCTCTCAAGTGTTTTCCTCATCTCAATTTGTTTTCCCTCCTTCCCCACTTGGTTCCTTTTTATATGCAGCATTGATGCAAGTTGCACTTAGGAGATGAATTAAAAATGACAGGACAGCACCCAAAGGAGAATATAGTTTAAATTAACAACTTGCAATATCAGCCTGGTTTAAGATTAAGCTGCCCAAAAGCAAGCTGATTACCTGGTGACATGACAGATCATGTTTTCTTTCTGTGTAATTGAGGGTGAGATCCTACTACTCCACCCCTACAGGTGGTCTCCCTGGGGGCAGGATGGAAGCAGGAAGAAGGATCTCACTCTCCAGGAGAAGGTGAAACTGGCCTGGTCTGACCCACACACTGTACACCAAAGCAGAAGGGAATCCACCAGACCACAGCCATTCGTCTTCCCCATGAATGATGAAGTTAAGAGTAGCTGGATTTTAAATCTTGAAAATCATGTCCGTCATTCAGTTTTGGGATTACAACTAATGAATAATGTTATTTTTATTTCTGTCAGTGCTTGGGTTGAAAGTNGAAAAAACATTTCTAAGTGGGTGTCTGAGATTTTGACCAATCACCCTAGGAGAAGTGTAAGCACTGTTCAATTGCTTTATAGAACTAGAATATATAAATGGTATTGTAAATTTAATAAATAATTCATTCCTTGCTCTAACTCCTGCCTCGCTGCATCTCTGAACCCCTGCTTGGAAGCCCACAGAAGGGAATCCACCAGACCACAGCCATTCATCTTCCCCATGAAGTTAAGAGTAGCTGGATTTTAAATCTTGAAAATCATGTCCGTCATTCAGTTTTGGGATTACAACTAATGAATAATGTTATTTTTATTTCTGTCAGTGCTTGGGTTGAACGTCAGCATAAAGATGCATGAGGTACTGAAGGAATTAGATCTAGCAGTCAGTTTCTAGAATTAATCTATTTATCAAGCCAGTTCCAACAGAAAAAAAATATATATGTGCATATAATGGTATATGTATGGAATACAAAAGAGATGGAACTATTATTTAAAGTAAGTACACTTTATGCCATTTTCAGGTTGGCGAGGTTCAGGTGGTACCAAGGGTTTTACCCTGCTGGATCCCAGCCTGTGACTTGGGCCATTGACAACGTGTACATTGGCCCCCAGTGCGAGGAGATGTGCAACGGGCACGGCAGCTGCATCAACGGCACCAAGTGCATCTGCGACCCCGGCTACTCGGGGCCAACCTGCAAAATAAGCACCAAGAACTCCGACTTCCTTAAGGATGACTTTGAAGGTATCTCTTTTGGGAGGGGGTATCTGAATACTGCCTGTCCATCTTACTGCAACCCAGGATTCAAGGGATTAAACAGCAAAGCCTTCTTCACCCCTGCGTTCCTCTGACCATAACTCATGCCATGGAGGTATTCCCACGAGCCAAGTAGTTCAGATGCCATTTGCAAGTGTGGTTTGTGAATGCCTGATGCACTGTTAATGCTGGAATACAAAATCTGCATTGAAATAGAACCTCCTGAGACTCTACATGTAGAAAATAATTTTGGAAGCAAATTATGTTTTGATGGTAGTTTGACTTTAGCACAGACAGAGCATTTGCAAGTGAGGCAGACAGCAGAGGGCTTTAAGGTCGTGTCATTTCTCACTACAAGGGAAATGTGACTGGCCCTACTACAGCAAATATGGTTTCAGAGCCGACCATGTGTCTCAGCTGTGGGAGCCAGTGCTCAGCAGCCACAGCAGACCCCAAGAGTGGGAAGGCAGGAAGGAATGCAGAGCCTCACGCATGCCTGGGTACACACAGCATCCACGCACACAACTCTAAAACCCCCTTGAGGCTTCCCCCGCTAGCAAGCACAGCAAGAGGAGCATGTTCTGCATAAAGCAGCACCTGTGAACCAAGCTCATCCCTTCACAGGTGCTGCTGTTCCGTTTCAATTTTGCCAGCCCTTGCTTGCATGCTACCGCATGGCACCCAAAGTTTCTTTATAGACCTGAGTACTTTGGTTTTGCCTTAAGATAAATGAAGAAAAGTGGAAAACCTTGTGAATAACTGGAAACCGAGATCTCTACTTCTGAGTTTATTTTGTTTATCTTGCTTTTATTTGTGTCAGCTTTCTAGAATACATGGCTTTGGAAACACTGAATATTCTCAGTCAGCATGTGATTTTTAATTTATCTCTCTTCCTCTGGAAGTAGCACTCTTGCAGCAGGAGCACTTCAGAGTAAATCATAAATATGTATTCACTGTGTATTCAGGTCAGCTGGAGTCGGATAGATTCCTCCTCGTGAGTGGAGGAAAGCCCTCAAGGAAATGTGGTATCATGTCTGGAGGAAACAACCTTTTCTTTAACGAAGAAGGTTTACGTATGCTGATGACTCGAGACCTAGATTTGTCACAAGCCAGGTAACACCCTTTCAAAAGTTCTTTCGAGATTTCATTGAGGAAATACCATACTGAAGAATAATACATGTGTGATATTTCTCTAGTAAAAGCAAGCTGACATATTCTGTGGCCCTCACACTAGCAAATGCTCCATTTTAACCACTGTCACCATGTTAAATTAAATTTAAATAGAACTTTAATTGTGTTAATTTAAATTAAATTTAAATTGAACTTTAATTGTGTTAACCAATATTGTTTTTTTCCTTGAATAAGAACTCTGGAAACTGATGCCACACCTTCAGTAGTTCATGCAAGTTTTTGTTTCCTAAATCCATAACATGAGAAATGCTCCGCCTGTCTTACAGTCTGCTGTATTATGAGCCATTGATGAAACAGGAGTGTCTGCTGAAAGTATAACTCTTACATTTGTCATCTCATAATTCTTTCATTTCCGAAGCTTGGTTTTTTTCTTATTGTGCACATTTGTTTCCAGTAATTGACTGAGAAACTCCCATCAAGCTGTCACCAGCTATTGAAAACCAAATATTTTAGTGTATTTACAGTTTATGTTGTATCTTTACAGCCTGCAGAGGAGACATGTGATGAGTGAGACATACTAAGCAAGCCACATTAAAAAAATTTACATTCATATGAATTAAACTCCATCCCAACTGTGAGCATGCTAACAAATAGGCATTGTTTTCTAATTTATTCTGTATTTTAGCTGGTATTCTTATATTATTACTTTGGAGAGACTGCATTTTCTTGAAGCCTTTTTTTCACTGATCTCTTATAAACACCCTACTCCTCTCTAATGTTCTGTGGGACATATTTTAGCAGGCATTTTATCTACTTTTTCCCTGTCGGCATTGGTATTGAAGCTTTAAATAATGGTTTAATTATAAAGACTCATAGTCAGTAGAAATGCCTAATATCTAACCATTGTAGTTTTTAGATCAGCACTTAGCTAAACCTCAGTGATGTAAAATATTAAGGACCCATGTAATTTGTAAGATTACTCATAGCAAACTTTTTTCAGAACTTGATAAAAACAAACCTCAGTTCTCAGCACTAATTTGATTCCTAGACCACTCTGAAATTAAAAGATTGTTTAACAAAAAATACAAAAGATCTTTTAAGTTGCTACATTAGACTAAATTATGTTTTCCTTATTGCTCATGTTCAAAGAACCGTCATTTATCTCTTCTTCATGATGGTCTGTAGCTGGAATTGCAAACATTGACCTCAAGGTGTTATATGGAGATAAATTACTTCTGTCTTAGGAAAACAAAGCTGAACATTCAATTTCTGGTATATATGATGATGAAAAATAACAGTTATCAACAAATAACTGTATGTTCTTTTCTGAACAGCAAGGCACACTGCAGTGGCATTGCTGGGAGCTGCTCTTTTGCAACCTAAAGTAATTGCAGGGGGATTTTCTACATTTCCAGACTGACTCTATCAACCACCTGCAATACACAACAGATCTGTGACACAGATATGCCAGGTTCTGCACAGGACTTGGGGAGAGGTTTCAATTTATGCCAGGAGTGATGGGAACAACTATTTTTTTAGGGTGCTAGACTCAGTAGTCACATTAAAATTTTCCCTTTCCTTATGAGGAGATCCCCTGAAGAACACAGGCAAGCAGTCGTGTCTGTCAGCACTGCAAGCCACACTCAGCACCCGGAGATTGAAATCAAGTGGACTCTGCAATCCACTGCCATCACATCTGTGTATTAAAGAATTTAACACAGGGGACAGTGTATCACTGTCATGGTGATACTGGTAGCTGAAACTGCACTGCATGAAATATCAGTAAGGACAGAATATTTTAGCTATCACAGGTGATCAAATTCCTTTCAATTCTGAATTACTAGAAGAATATCCAGTGTTACTAGATTTACAAAAAACACTTTGCTTTTCCATTTCAAAACAGGCAGAGCCTTTGCAAAATATCTTTGGGATAAGAAGAGAGATATTTAAAATTAGTTTTTTATCTGCTAGACATTGTTACGTATATTTGAGTGGGTTATTACTGCATTAGTAAAATCCGAGATGTAAGAATAGCAATGCAAAGAAATCAGATGCAACAGAGACAAGGTCACCTGGGTTTATTTCCTTTGAATTATATGGCAAATACTGGAGTAATTCTGAGGAGGCAGAAAGACTTGCCAGCAGTGAAGCAAATCCATTACATTTGATATGTTGATCCATGAGGGTACCCAGTGCTCCTTTACACCACAAGCAGTATGTTATGTCTGGGACATGGAGGTGGACATAACCTACAGCAAAAGCAGTTATATATAGTAGCAAGAGAAACTGTGAGTCTCAGTGAGGACTAGAATTAATTGACTTGTAGGTCTGGTGTTTTATTGGAGCTTTGTCTGCCCAGCATCTCTGCAGCCTCCACTCCCAGCAGATCTACCTGCAGATCAAACCAGAACAAGATTTTTGGTACAAAACTTCTTTTGCACCGTTTTATTTAACCGTGAGCCAGGCAGCACTAATGCAATAATAATTAGAACAGATAAAACACTCTAAAGCTGTGCAAAAGCTGTGCAAACATGAATTAATACTTGTAATATCCCTGCAAGTTCAATAAGCAAATATCATTACAGCACAGTTCCCTCCACTCCAAGTGCACAGTGGAGCTATTTATGAGCATCGGCTGACGAGAAGGATTTTGCAGTTTGATACAAGTCTATTGTGCAGCTTTAGAGAAGCCAATTAACTGGAGGATGAAAGCACTGGTGTCCCTGGGTGGCTTGGGCTGGCTTCAGGGAAGCCAGCACATTTAAACGGTGTAATTTAGACAAATTTCCCAGGCTTACAAAATGGACAAAATGATCCCTGAAAGTGAAATGTGCATTGTTCTCCCGTCCAGATTTTCTCCGGTTTATGCCAATGGAAAACTGGGATGCTTATTTTGAATTTAAGCATTTCAGCAAGTTCATAGCAAATTATGATCTACTTAGAGCACAGTTGCTTTTCTGCCACTGAAATCTGTACTCATGGGATACGGGGATAAAAATTTCACCCAGGATTATGTTTCTGATACTTGCAACACCATCTGCTATGCAGACAAAAGCTGAAAACATAAATGACCAGCTTTGTTCAGCTTCTTATGCCTGGCAAACTACCACACAGGCAAAATGAATTTTTGTCATACCACCTGTCTGTCTAGTTATATTCTGGAAACTTTGGAAAGGAAATCATAAGATCTCCTAAAGATGACTCTTCCAGCTAGAAAACACAGGGCTTGTCAATAGACAAACACCAAGTCTCTCTGGTTTGCTGTGTAGGATGTTGTAGAAAATAGATCTTTCTGGTAAGTGGAAAGATTTTTCCTGTTAGATTTGTGCAGTTCTTCATGAGACTGGGATGTGGCAAGGGGGTACCTGACCCCAGGAGCCAGCCTGTGCTGCTGCAGTACTCCCTCAATGGGGGCCTCACGTGGAGCCTTCTCCAGGAGTTCCTCTTCAGTAACTCCAGCAACGTGGGACGATACATTGCCCTGGAAATTCCCTTGAAGGCCCGTTCGAGCTCCACTCGGCTGCGCTGGTGGCAACCATCGGAGAACGGGCACTTCTACAGTCCCTGGGTGATCGACCAGGTGAGGAGTGCGCGCGGGCGTTTCTTCTTTTAGCGCAGTTTTAGACTGGATTCGATCTTAATGTTTCCTTTTTTTTGGCATGTATCATTTCACTGAGACAAGCAAAAATCTTTGTAAAAAGATATTTAGATCACAATTACCGTTTGCTGAACTCATGGTTTTAATGCACCATTTCCATGTGGGGCATGGATTGCCCATTTTGAACCTAGGAAAGTCTTTTACCTGTGTGTAGAGCCTCGAGTTCACATTGCAGGAGGCCTTACCATGCAAAATGCAGGTCTGATTTCAAACTTCAAAGACCTTTGTTTAAAATGTACCCAAATATGTAATTGTCTTGGTATAATGCAATAAAAAAAACTATAGAGAAAAATAGCAGTCTGTATGAAAATAAAGTTTCATCTTTGGTATTTGCTTCTATAAAGATTATTATATTACTTTGTATGACTTGATATAAATCACAAATGATTTATCTCTTAAATGATTGTGCTCCAAGTAGTGTCATTGGGTGGTCTAAGTACAATTTGCTTTAATATTTATTAATTTTTTTAAAGAAGTTAGTTCAGATTGTTAGGAGAAACTCAGCCACTTTAATGTTGTGGTTACAAAATTTTACTTCCCTTCTCTCCGTTTAGAAATGAAAAAATACTCATTGTTTCGATATCTTCATTGAATGTAGTTATATTAGTTCAGAACAATCATAAACTGAATTCAGAATAAAAAGTGAAAAATAATTCTACCTTTCTTGCTGTCAAATATTAAAATGATGATATTTATAGTCAGTGACAAAACAGAGGCTATTTCCCCACTTCTATCAGCAGATGCAATCTGATAGTAGTGCACCAGAGTATAGAAGAGCAGAACAATCACTAGGAAAGTGCAATCACTTTGTTTCTACTGACACTTTTTTTTTGTGAGCAGTTTTACTTCATTGAGGTTGGAGGTCACCTCCCTGAATTTTAGATTTGTACAGCTGAGCCAATCTCTTTCCTTTACAGGAAAGATACTCCCCTTTCTCATAGCCTAAATTCTTTACTGAGTAAATTTGTCCATTTTGAACAAGCAGAATAAATACACATAGTCTGAAACATCTCTTCCTCCCTCAGGTTGCTATGTCACATGCATGTTTGTGAAGACTTCTAGACATCTTTTCAATAACAATTTCTTTCCTAATGTTTCAGATTCTTATTGGAGGAAATATCTCTGGCAATACAGTATTGGAAGATGATTTCACCACACTGGATAGTAGGAAGTGGCTGCTCCACCCTGGTGGAACAAAGATGCCAGTCTGTGGCTCTGCTGGGGATGCTCTGGTGTTCATTGAGAAAGCCAGCACCCGCTATGTTGTCACCACTGACATCGTTGTCAATGAAGATTCTTTCTTGCAAATAGATTTTGCAGCATCCTGCTCTGTCACAGACTCCTGTTATGGTAATGACTTCTTAGTAATTCCTGCCATTCCTCTTCCTCCACTGCAGAGGAAAGTTCACTTGTTTTCTGGTTACATTATTCATCATAAGAAGAAATGAGAAACAAAAGAAAGCTGCATGTTTCTGTTAGAAATTGTAACACCAGCTTTTTTAATCCAGGTGTCTGAAGCCCAAAATAAACTGAAGTAAATTATCCCCTGTGAGCACCTAAGTTGCAGTTCAATCCATTTCAGAAAAAGACTAACAGCTGCCTTACTCAAATCCATTTAGCAGATAGCATCCACTGCTTGGAGTTGTGGTGTAATAATAAGCAGCTCGATGTTCCCAGAATATGTCTCTTGCTTTGTGGTTTTGCATTTTCAGTGTAGTCTCAGTTCTGATCTCACTTTTACCCAAATATCTAAGAAATCAGTTATACCAACATACATCTGACACTTGCTAAGAGCCTCAACTGCCAAAATTTCTATCGTCCATATGAAATAATCAATATGTATAGATCTATATGTATCCATGTGTGAATATGCACATGTATATATCTGTTTATGTACACATAATGATGCAATTGTTAACTACCTAGCTTCCTTTTTTCATATGATGTCTATTGAGTGCAGAGCCAGCTTTTATATGTGTATATACACATATATACATACTGATGAATAAATAAAAACATGCTCTATACTCAATACACATCACATGGAAGTTGAAAATTGGTTCATTATGTGAATTTTAAGGCCACAAGAAACAGGTTTTTCTCGAAACAAGCTTTTTAATGCTTGTTTTACACATGTAGGGTTTTGAGGTATAGGTATTTTTCATGAGGACAGGAATACGATACATTGCATCATGTGATATGTGTTAATTTACTGGGTTGCTGACTATTCCTCTACAATTCTGTATAAAAATGGAAAAAGATTTTACATGAAGTCCCAGATTTAGCTTCTCTGATTTTGCTAATCTGAAACTACTCACATGCTTAAAATTTTTTCTTTCTTTTGTTATTAAAAAGACTGCGGCATCTTGAGATCATCTCTGCTAAGTTTAGAAGCATTTTGGCAACTGAGCCATATACTGGCTGTTGCTGCGTTGCTTTAGCTAAGACTTGCAGAGACTAAGCTTTCTTCTTGGCTTAGGGCTAGAGACTATAGACATTAATATGGTGGCTGATTAAATGGCAATGCGGAAGTGAGTGAGTTGGCTTAATTAGGGGGCGAGTCAGCGATTTTTACTTTATAGGGCATTATTTTTTTGCTTTTTACAGTATTTTATGCTTTACTTTTTTGTTCTTATGCTTTTCATACATCACGTGATTTTTTAAGCGCCAGGCCTTACTCTGCACTGGCAAAGAAACTGCTCCTTATTTTGTTAGGGGGGTTTTGTTTGTTTCTTTGTCTACAACCCTTATCATTATTTTAATTTCATATTAAATTAGGCAGGACACTACCTAATCATGCTTCCAGTCATGATGAGCAAAGCGTTTCTTTTGGTGAGAGAAATTTAACACTAAAAACTCACTTGCCCTTTGTTTGTATCTACTTGTCCTTGTATTCATATAGCCCTGTCTCCTGTGCTGAAACATCAAGTAGGACTGATTGGGTGATTAAGGGTCATTCCCTGTGCATGAGGGTAGAGGAAATGGGTCTGTAGTAATCAAAAGAAGATCACAGATTTATCACCCCTGTCACTGCAGCCACACTCCATGTTTTGCACAGCTAGCTCAGCCAGAATGCCTGGCAGCTGGAACATGTACTTCAAGTTACAGTTCTGCACCTATTATTATTTACTTTTTCATGGCTGCATGAAAGTATAACTTGAAGTATTTAGTGAGCTTGACTAACCTTTAATTTTCATTTAAAAAGTTTATAAGCCATAAACATCAAAACAATGAAATTGCTGATTTTCGCTGAGAAATGAATACATTAGTTTAATGTGGCTAGACTGTGTTTGAATGGAAACAAGCTCACTGACTAACAAACTCAAATTAAAATTGTGCTGGATAATGAAATGAGTTGGTCTGCAGGAGGGGTGGAAGGCTGACTAAGTCATCTTGTGACAGAGCCAAAAGTTTGAATTTGAGTTGCTTTACACAGCAATCACATCCAGCTGAATCTCACTCTTCAAGCCTGAAAAACCAAGTTTGGTGGTTGTCGTGCTGTCGCATCATTTTCTTGCATGCTGCAGCTACAGAAGTTGTCTTGACTTAATCCTGGCAACTTAATGTTGGCTCTGTCTTTTCACCTGTGGTCTGTTGGTTTAGGTGGTCTCATCTCTGCAAATGCAGAGATGTACTGCAGACTCCTGAGCTACACCTGCTCAGCAACGTGTAACACATCCTCTGGCACTGCCACCAAAGGAGGTAGCTTTGTGCTTCTGACACAAGGGTTTGAAAAGTTCTGGGTAGTTATTTTGTCAGTTTAGACTTGGGCTTGCACTTTATTATAGGCCTATGGATATAGGTCTCTAAATTAAGTAACTAACCATCTTTCCACCCTTAGCTATTGAACTGGAATATTCAGTGGACCTCGGGCTGACCTGGCACCCAATTTTGAGAGACTGTCTTCCCACTAATGTGGAATGCAACAAGTACCATCTCCAGAGGATTCTCATTTCAGACACCTTCAACAAGTGGACCCGGGTTACTTTGCCTCTGCCTCCCTATACTAGGTAACTCCCTCTGGTTCTCTGCAGAATAAATCTAAAAGCATAACTAGATATTTATAATGTCACGATACATTATAGAGTTTAAGCAATTTTACCTTGTCTTTTTTGTTTGGTCCATGTATATAGCAACAAATAAGTATAAGTAAATGGAGCTCTAGCCTATAAAAATTGCAAACACAGGTAGCAAGGGCATCAGGCTCTCACCACTATTTAACTCCACAGCTTGACTCCTCCTGCTGAGCCCTCTCTCTTCACATAGACATAGGCTGAGCTATCTGCTGGCTCAGAAGTATCAAAGCCCAGGCAGAGCCTTGAGACGGTTGTTGTGAAAGATGCCACCAAAGGCACATACAAGTTTGGAAACAGAGACCTTTATTTTTTAGCAATTGTACTGAAAGCGCTTATACAGTTGCTACATGTTTTGACATTAGTAGTGGAAAAGTCCATATCTGTTACTATTAGTTCTGTTACTAATCATTTGAGGCATCTGGACTCTTCTCTGTCTTCAGTGCAGTTACATCAAGTAATAGCACTTTTTTTAGGAGTTGTTCCCAGCGTTAATTTTCTGTGCTTCCTCTTTTGTGCGGCTTTGCTGCATATTGTCTGTAAAAATCCATTACCCCATCAGTTCTTGTGTAAAGACTGTAAATTTGTGTTCAGAATAGTCTTTCTGGGGTTGAATGGGATAAATCAGGGCTGGGTTTGATGTTCCAAACCAATTGAATTTGGACCTGAAAGGAAGCTACCCCCTGAGATAAACTCAGGTTTATAAATAACTGTGATTTTAAGACTGAAGAGTTTTTTGAGCAGTATATGTCACAAGAAGTCTGATACTCTACTGAGGCAAAAATTGCACTTCTGTCCAATCCCATAATTGTATTTTTTGGCACAAGTAATACCATTTGCCAAAGTTATTAAGATAGGCATTCCATGAGAGAGGTTATTACAACCTTATCTCATAAGCAAGAGAGACGTTAAATTTTAGGATAAGAACAGTGCAGCTAATAGGCCTTTTAGTCTAGATGCAATATCATTTTTATGCTGCTTTATTATTTCAAGCTGTGTAATAGCGGGTGTGTGTCTCCAGTTGTTTGTGCCTGTGTGTTTTAGGGGCTTGCAGGCTGTGTAGTCAATAGCTTGGCCCGGTGCTCACCACTCATGTCTGTGTAGCCTCTTAGGGCTCCTGCACTCGAGAGTGCTACCTCACCTCTGGCCTCTAGAAGGCAATGAACACTTAGCTTTAACTTGGAGCTGATTTTAAAATGCAAATGCAAATAAAAAGCTTCCCACAGGAGCATCAGCTCCGTAAATTGTTTAGTGAAGCGCCCAGCCAAAGCAGGGAGTTTAAGGTGCTTGGTGCTTGTCTTTATTCTGAAAAGACTTCCTCACAATTTTTACAGTTCTTTTTAAAATGCTGTTTGATGAGCAGCTGAGCTGAGCTCAGAGTAGTAGGTTTCTCTTTGGATAAACATGTTATTTATTCAGTTCACGCAGCATTTTCATAAAGAAATCATTCATGGGATAATAATGACCTTATCGTATGTGGTCCATTTTTACACTGAACAGTTTTGGGGGATTTTGCTGTTTATGTGTTTTTGGTGTTTATAATAATTGTGATTTCTCTTTGAGTTGCTGAAGAAAACAGACTACAAAAAGTTCAATGCTGCCATCTAGTGCTGTACAGCAAAACAGGGATTAGCTTGAACTCATAGTTACAGAAATTCATCTACTCACAGCTCTTGACTCACAGTCTACACCTGTATGAGCTGAACAGCTACTTGGTGTCCCGTGACTGTTTTGGATAGATTTTCATCATCTATCTTGGGAGCTGAGAAACTTAATTCACATATAGGGAGCTAAGCCCATTTTATTAAACAAAATTAATACAATTTACTGAGTAGAGCCAGGATCACACCACAGATAATTTCTTAGCATTTCCAGCCAAGCCCTGGGTGGAGGGGAGGGAAGAAACTGCTGAGCCAGGGTCGTGCTGCAAGCCCTGCATGGGCCTTCTCACCTGTCCCCAGCCCACTCCCTAGAGCTGCTCTTACCTAAGTGTAGTTGGCAGAAGTTATAGAAAAAAAGTCAGGTAAATTTGTTGACTTGGACTTTTTAACTGCCTTAGGGTGAAACTTGGAGGGTTTGGATTATTCTGGCTTGATCCAACTCCTAGCTATCTGTCAAGTTTGGATCTGTGCTGGGACACAGTTATGACTGGCCTGAGCTTCCAACTGGGAGTACCAACTTCTTCCTACCCTCCTCTCCACTGCACCAACCATGGCGCACTTGCTTTGCTTTCACTGGTGATCCATTTCCTACCTCCCACACTCTCAGCTTGATACCAAGCACCCATGCTTTGTCCTGTTCTCAAAATGTGGGCACTCTTTTCTTGGAGGAATGCTGTGATCATCAGAAACCAGCCCTGGGTCGTGCTGATATAAAACACATCTTCAAAGAGCAGCCTAGCCTCAAGACTAAGATTTCCTTTCAGTCAAAATAAAGATTGCCTTAGCTAGAAAATACAAAATTCTGTTTTTCTTTCTCTCCCAAGGTCTCAAGCAACTCGTTTCCGCTGGCACCAGCCTGCTCCTTTCGACAAGCAGCAAACGTGGGCAATCGACAACGTCTACATTGGGGACGGCTGCATAGACATGTGCAGTGGCCACGGGAAGTGCATGCAGGACAACTGTGTGTAAGTGCCATCTGTTCCTTGTCCTGCCCAGGGCTGTAGCATTTCACTCCCCCTCTGCCATTCTGACGAACTTGCAGGAAAAGCTGTGATGCAATTCTACAAAGGAAGGTGGATTTTCCTGTTAAAACTGAGCAGGGCACTGGGACCACTTGGGAATAGAAGTAACAAGTGGAAGCGGAACTGCAGGGGTTGGCTCTGCCAGACCTCTGCCTGTTTGTGCTCCATGGCCAAAGCAGAGTGTCCTTTCCTCAGTGGCAATGCATCACCTCTGCTCTTGCCTCTGCTGCACAGAGTCCCCTCCCACCAGGCAGGGAGAGGGTACTCCTTCAGTTTGCACATCCTTCTAGGAACATACAGTCCTGGAGCTTCCCAGAATATGTTCTCCTTATTCCCAAGGTACTTCACACCACGTCCCTGTGCTCTCAGCCTGGTGCTGGCTGCAGAGAACCGGGGCTGGAGGTAGGACATATCCACTAAGCAGGATACATGTCAGTTCTTCACAAGGCCAGATTTTGCCTTTTGACTGGGCTTATCTTGATGGTCTGATGCCTCTGCTCCATGGTAGTGTTTGCCAGGAGAGGCAGACTGACTTGATCCTCAAACTGTTTGCACAACAATCCACATAGAGTCCTGCAAAGCTAGCAAACAACAATCCCCAGACTCGCCTGTCTTGGCAACAGAGAAATACCTTCCAGATGGATGTATTGCTTTTTTTCCAGCCACAAATGGCAGCAGAAATGGGAGAACGGTTGTATAATTGCACTGTGACTGTATTTTTTCGAAATATATTTCACTGTAGAATAGACATATTACTGTGTTCTCCTCTATCCTGACAACACTGAAGCACTAAGACTCAATATCCCTGGTGAAATCTCATAGTAGCAGAACACAGTTCCAAGCTGTTATCCAGTCTTTGACACATTATAAGAACGTTTTCCAGAGGAAAAAAAGGGAGAACTATATAAAGTAGAGATAAGAAAGCACCCATCAACTAAAATTTTACAGAAACTTGAACTTTAACATTAGCAGCACATTTTTAGGCTTGGCACATTCTCTTGGTTTATCTACCCAAGCACAATGTACTTTACTGCTTTTACTGTGTTTGGGAGTGTACCCTGTATTAGAAGTTTGAATGATGCATAATACTAAGCCTTCAAAAAATTCATTTTTGTTTCATATTAACTACAAAACGCCAGATGTTTGAAACCCCCACATACCAGTTGTGCACTAGTAAATGATGCCTCTATGCAGAATAAGATGGTACCTTAATAACATGGCACTGATTAAACCTCCGTGCAGAGCCTTTGCCAGCTGATTTGTGCATTTGTTTTGCTCTGCAGCTGCGACGAGCACTGGGGTGGGCTGTACTGCGACGAGCCAGAGGCTCCCCTCCCGACACAACTGAAAGACAACTTCAACCGCTCCCCCTCGAACCAGAACTGGCTGACGGTGAACGGGGGCAAACTGAGCACGGTCTGCGGGGCCGTCGCCTCGGGGATGGCTCTTCACTTCAGCGGGGTGTGTGTCCAGCACAGGGACCAGCTCACTCCGTTTGACACTATAAATGGGACTGATTTTAAAAGTTAAACAGCAAGGCATTAAACAAATAACAGCATAACGTATCAGACATATAAAATATTTTTAAAAATTAAATCCTTTCCCTGGCTGAAGGTCGAAGTCAAACAGGTCCTACAGACTACGGCCAGCCAGAAACACTTCAGAAAAGCTGATACCGTGTTTCTTGCTATGCTGCAGGCAGGAAAATGAGATATAGCGTGTGTGGCTCTTGAGAGGAGCTATAGAGGGGCCTTTGAAAGTTGAGCTGGTAGGTTAAAGCACAGTTTAAGTATGTAGACTTTCAATTTTCCTCCTAAGAGCCTCCTCATAGCACTTAAAACTTCCAGACTGAAGTTTGGTGTGGCTTCTAATCAGACCACAGAGGTAAATTAATAACTAGCTATTTGCATTTGTGTAACTTGCACATGGTCCTTGACAACACAGAGCCACAGAAACACAGAATGGGTTGGGTTGGGAGGGGCCATGGTGGGTCATGTGGTCCAACCTCCCTGCTCAAGCAGGGTCATCCTAGAGCACAGTGCATCCATGTGTAGCCTCATCCTTCAGATGTCTCAGAGGTGGGTGCTTTCAGAGTAAGCTCACAGTAAAATTTCCTAGGTTAGCTACATATGTAGGTATATAACCCAGACTGCTGCTGAACTATAGTTTGCTAACAGATAACCTCAGGATTATAAAAATTACAAAATAGTATTTTAGAAACATGCAAAATTTATGCTTGTAGCTCTCTTCTGTCAAATTTATAACTAGGTTCAAACCGATGAAAGTTTTCTAATATAAACTAACAGAAGCATTACATTTCCACTTCATTCCAGTAGGACTGAGTAGACACCAACTGTTAGACTAAGCAATATGAAATATATAAGGTATTGTGGAAAACACACATACTAAAATTGCTTTGCCATTTGATGCTTTGCCTAAGTTGAATCATTAGCACATAATCAGTGATTCATTAATTCTGTATGGAAAACTTTGTGATTTACAATGGAGGCGTGGATTTCTGCAACTCTTGTATTCAGAAGAAAGGTGAATACATGAATGTTGTAAAACTGAAGGTACAAGTAGCAACATATATAAATACACAACAGGAATTTGTAAGATGAAACACAACTGAAATTATGTCTTCAGGGAAAACATATATATATATAGATATATAGATATATAGTTTTGTTGTAGCTTTACCTTTGAAATAATTCATAAAATTTTGTACAATTTTAAAATTTTGCAGCATGAATCTACATTAATAGTGACTGCATAGTCTAATATTTTTTATGAACATAAGTTTTGCCAGACAACACCAGCCAACATATTTTTTCATTGCTTTTAAGGGCTGCAGCCGTATGTTAGTTACAGTGGATTTGAACCTCACCAGTGCAGAATTCATCCAGTTTTATTTCATGTATGGATGTCTGATAACTCCTAATAACCGCAACCAAGGAGTGCTGCTGGAGTATTCTGTGAATGGCGGAATCACCTGGAGCCTCTTAATGGAAATTTTCTATGATCAATTCAGCAAGCCTGGGTTTGTAGACACCTTCTTTCTGCCTGTGTAAATTTCTCTGCTAAAGTCAGGTGGTCTTGAATGTTTCACCAGAACCTGTGGGATATATTACTGCTGTGGGTTGGATGTCGGGTCCTTACGAGTTCGGCTTGTACAGTCCTACAGGTGTTTATGAACGCCGTTGGTGCATGTATTGAGAGCATCAGCATTTGTGCAGCTGCTAGGCCAGAAATACAAGAATAGTATATCCTGTAGCAGTCTGGTGGGTTTGTAAATGGTTGCAGGAAGATAAATTAATAGCTACTCTAGTGATGTCCATCCTGTTCTTAAAGTTGCTAACCTTTGCAATCTACTTCCTTAGTGGCTAGATCACAAAATCTCTGATTGTTTTAAGTTAGTTATAAAATGGTGTAGAGAGGAGAAACTGCATTTCTGCAGTTATCCATCAAAAGGATGGATACACTCAAGCCCAACTTTCAGATATTTGTGAGATTCAAATCATGCATATATGTGAGCTGACCTTTTTCTCACTGACTAATTTAAAAGATTCACAGAAAAAGGGGATGTGAGGGACCCATTATTTGTTATTTTATTCAAGCACACCAAGAAATCACTAGCACTTTAATTGGACATGGGATTTCAGTGTACTGTTGTCTACTGTTGCAATGGAACAGATAAAATTGTACTGGAACATTGCAATCTGCTGAATGACTCCAGGTTGCAAAAAGCAATCTTCATTTTACTTCAACATTCTCCTTAACACTTCTCTTAATTAGGACCTTATGGCCATAGCCTGCTAGTCCAGACCATTGCATGTGGTCCCATAAGGACAGCTGAGTGAGTGAGGTTGTTCAAACCATGTCACAGTCTGGGTGCTGACCCTTCCCACCTCTCTCTGAGCCCCTGTCCCAGGGATGACATTGGGAGTGATCAGAAAGGTTTTTGTTTCAGCAATATCTCCTGGAGGAACATAGGCTAGACTGGTCTTTTTCTTCTTTCCCAACTTCCATGTATTCTAGGAAACATGAATGGACTTGCTCAAAACACCCAGCACAGAGCATTGCAAAGTGCCCTCCTCCTGCAGCTCTCCTACAACTAATTTCCACCTTTTATTCCAGCTTTGTGAACATCCTCCTTCCCTACGATGCCAAAACCATCGGGACACGCTTCCGCTGGTGGCAGCCTAAGCACGACGGGCTGGACCAGAACGACTGGGCTATCGACAATGTGCTCATCTCGGGCTCGGCCGACCAGAGGACGGTGATGCTCGACACCTTCAGCAGCGCTCCCCTGCCGCAGCACGAGCGCTCCCCGGCCGACGCGGGGCCCACCGGCAGGATCGCCTTCGACATGGCCATGGAGGACAAGACCACAGGTAGACGTTCCACTGGATCTGAGTTAAGGAGCAAGAAGCCAGTGCAGCGACTTGCAGATCTTGCTGAGCCTCTCAATCTTTGTCTTACCGTGATGGAGATCACAGACAATCCCATTGTGATAGAGGTCTTGTCTTTTACTTTTTGTTCACAAAAAGCAAAATGAAAAGATGTAATGCAGCTTTTTTACTGCATGAATTTATTTAGAAGATTAATTTATTTTAAAAGAAAAAAAAAGAAATTTAAAAGTGCCAGGTTATTCTAAGCAAACTTCTTATCCTGAGTGTCTGCTCCCTATCTCCTAACTTTTTAAAATTTTCTCTTGGGAAGTTAAGTTACATTTTACCACTAAATTTTGTAGAAGATGCATTTCTGTATGTTTATAAGGCTTAAGAGCTACCAGTGCTGGGGTATGCTTTGTGCAGACATGTAGGCAACACCCATTAGGATGCCCTCCCAAAATGTTCAGTGCAACAGAAGTTCATATTTTAAGTAAGCCGTAGATCCTTACTTCTTGACCATTAAAGAATAATGCTGTAATGCTTATGTAAGAGAGTAGTAAGAGGTGCTTTCAGCAATGAATGTGATAAATGTAATACATATTTAAATGGGAATTATGGTGTACTGACATTCTCAGGAGCAATACTAAATAATTCTCATGTAGGCAGAAAAATAAAGCTATGAATCACCTTTTGTAGTCAACACTACTCCCTGTTTAATTTATATTGTCATTGTATGTTACTGACATTGCCATTTATTTTCAAGTGAATGAACACTGGTTATTCCATGACGACTGCTCAATTGAGAGATTTTGTGATTCTCCTGATGGTGTCATGATCTGCGGGAGCCACGATGGCAGAGAGGTCTACGCAGTCACCCACGACCTGACTCCTACAGAAGGCTGGATTATGCAGTTCAAGGTAAAATCTGTCTGCAGTATAATTATTCAAAATCACATTTTGTTTCAGGTCGAAGTAGATCTCTCAGGAGGTAGAATGATGTATAGGCCTACACAGGAGCCATTCCTTGCAGGGAAAAGTTTTGTTATTAGGGCATCCTCATTTTTCTCACTTACTCTGTGTTGGTCAGCTGTAATACCACAGGCTGTTCTCAGAGGTGACACATGCTTCTCTTCCAGCACTGCAGTTCCATGCACATCATGTAATAAGGATATTGCACATCTACCAGGTGCCTATTTTGTTACAGCTGCTTGGTGAGGGAAAAGCAGCTCCACAGTAGTTCACTCTGCTCCTGTGTTGTCATGCATTCACATCAAACCTGCACCCAAACTGGCCTTCATACACCCCTTTACCTAAATTAAGGAAATAACCCAGCAATATATGGAAATTGCAAGAACCCTTTGCACATCCATCCATAAAGGTGGTCTCCCTAATCTGTGGCCTTCTCTGAAATATTCAAATCTCAGGTTGTGTGGGAGGGGCTATTAACTTTATTTGTTATGTGGTACTAGGGTATAAGGCTCGAGTGTCAAAATCTGGAAATCCAGAAATGTGAGCTATCTAGAAGAAAACAAAATCCACAATATGATGTCTGTTCTCAGTCTTGAGAATATCAAAGAGATCTGCAGGTGACTGGTGTCATACAGGCACTGTTACTGCCATCATTTCAGCAAAATTCTGCAGTCTGTTTTCAGGTTCAAACAATTTTTTAAAGTCCCCCACCACAATTATTTCTTAATTACTGATGGTCTCTTCTTTATTAGGTTTCTGTTGGATGTAAAACCTCTGAAAAACTTGCACAAAATCAGGTCCATGTGCAGTACTCCACTGACTTTGGCGTTAGCTGGAGTTACTTAGTACCTCAGTGCTTACCAGCCGATCCAAAATGTTCTGGGAGTGTCTCACAGCCATCTGTCTTCTTTCCCACAAAAGGATGGAAAAGAGTAACTTACACACTGCCTGAAAGCCTTGTGGGCAAGTAAGTATGAATGTGCTACTCATTTTGTCTTGGATTGAGTACGTTCCTGGAAACACAACAGGACATCTGCCTATTCATTTTCTTTCAAGGAAATTGCAGAATAGCAGTGTTCACGTTCATATTCATTACATTACGGATATGTAAAAAATCAATTTCAATAGACACTTCAACTGCTTGTGGAAGCTCAGAAGATAATACAGTCATGAGTATATTATGTTTCAATTGAGCAAAGTTGTTTCATGCATATGTCTGTTTGTCTTCATTCCTTTATATCTAGTCCCGTGAGGTTTCGGTTCTACCAGAAATACTCAGATATGCAGTGGGCCATCGATAATTTCTATCTGGGCCCTGGTTGTCTGGAAAACTGTAGAGGTCATGGGGACTGCCTGAATGAGCAATGCATCTGTGATCCTGGGTATTCGGGGCCAAACTGCTACCTGACCCAGACACTGAAGGTAATTTTACTGCACGTTTTAAAGAATGAATTTTGGCATGTGTTTGACTGGGAAGGAAAGAGAGGAGAGGTCAATCCCGCTGGAAATTTAGCTTTGATTCCTGTCAGCCTGAAGACAGTCAAATCCATTTTCAGTCCCTTCGTCATTTTTTTAACAGAACTATTACTGCATTATTCAAGAATGGGTTTGTTGCTTTGAAAATAACACTTAGCTGGAAAAAGCTGGGATAAAGTTCACTGTTCATCTTTTAATCATCATTGTAGGATGTAAATCACCCTTGCACATATGGTTGTATGTGAACAAAATAGAAAGATTGTCTTTATTGTGAAAGAGCTTAGTGAAGTAGGGAATAAAGGAAAATGGCATAAAATTAGAAAATTAATTCACCTGGCTGTTAATCATGTTACCCAATAACAAGCAAGTAGACTCTAGTTAGATATTGCTAACTTAGAAGTTAAAAATAACTAACTTGTCAGTTATCATTTGAATTATTATAACCTTCTGGTTTTCATCTGAAATACTAATTACATGAACAAATATCATTGTCTGTTTGCAATTTTTAATTAGTAATCTATCCATCCTATTAAGGACACTTGGGATAAAACAGTAGCAATTTTAGGGGAATTTTACTGCTAACTCCTTAATGCCAGGATTGCTGGTTTTGCTGAGGAAAAATATAGAATATTTTTTCTCCCATGCATACGGAAGTCCCCCACTGTTGCCCTCTGCCATCAAAACCTTGCCACACAATTTGCACATGCCAATTTTAATTTGCTGGATTACCTCCCAAGTATGTTCAAATCCAGCCCTAATATATTTTCACATTTAGCCAATTCAGTTCAAGTGGCCAAATATTCAGCCAGAAGTGATTATGTTCAGTCACCCTGAGAAAAATTTACAGTGTTCTTGAGCCCTTCACACATGTTTAAGTCACTTCCAGCTGTGGTTATCAAAAAGACTTAAAATCTTACTTACCTATGCTTTATGTTAAATACCTTACTTGCAGACCTTTCTGAAAGAGCGCTTTGACAATGAGGAAATTAAACCAGATTTATGGATGTCCTTAGAAGGTGGAAATACCTGTACCGAGTGTGGAATTCTCGCAGAAGACACAACTCTGTACTTTGGAGGTGCAACTGTGAGGCAGGCTGTCACTCAGGATCTGGACCTGCGGGGGGCAAAGTAGGTCGTGTTTCAATGTCATTGTCGTGGGGAACTCTGTCACACACTGGCAAAGCAGCAGGCAGCATAGCTGGTAGCTCAGGGAATTCCTAGGCCACCACAGGAATAGCACTGCCTGAGGCAGACATCGGTGAGATTATGATTCTCGAGGCGCTCAAGGTGAGTCACAGAGAGCAAGACTCACCCTAGCAGAGTGGAATGGGTCTGACATGTCCAGGTGAAGTAGCAGGTCCCTTTGTCCAGAAACGTCCTGGAATCAGCAAGTTCTGTCCTGCAAAGAGGCAGGACAGCAGTCACCAGGGCATCACTCCTGGAGGCCCCAGCCGTGTCTCTCTCTGAGCTCAGAGCAGAACCTCTGCTGGTTGTCCTCTCTTGGGTGCCCATACAAGATCCATTCCACTTCTATGCTGTTGAAAAGGATGATTTGTCAGGAGAGCAATGGAACTCTGTCAGTTTAGACAAGCTAAGGACATGACATAGACAACTTCAGAATCGTTTCTCTTGACCCTATGGCTTTAATGAAGCCACACACTCTGACTTCTGAGATTGTGCAAGTTTGCTGAATCACAGGAAGGAAGGCGCCTCAGGGAGTCTCTAGTCTAACCTCATGATCAAAGCCAGGTAACACTGAATTCAGGCCAGTTTGTCCAGGTCTTTGTCCCACTGGAACTTTAAAAACCTCCAAGAACACAGATACTACTGTCTGTCTGTACTGGAACACTTGTACCAGTGTTCACTTACTCTCAGAGTGATTTTTTTTCTTTTTTCTTCTGCTGTTAAATCCATTTGGAACTTCCTATTTTTTCAGTGTATGACCACTGGCTCTGAGCTCTGGTCCCAATCATTCCAGCGTCCTCCACTGACCTTGCCTCAGTTGATTAAATTCTTTTATGTCCTTCATTGATACAAGGGCACCTCAACACATTCCCATTCCACCAGGACTCCCAGGGGCTCTAAGCAAAGCAGCTCCCCAACAGTCTGTCCCCGGGTGGTACATTTGCAGCGGGTTACTCCCTCCCAGGGGTAATTCTTAGCTGAACTCCGTGAGGTTCTCATGAAAATTACTAGACAATGTTTTTGGAAAACTTTGTAGCACTTGTGCATCAATGTTACTTGCTTAAAAATGCTGGCATTTGGAACAATTTCAGCGTGTCTGTTAAAAGAAGGCGACTTCTATTTGTGCAAGTCTAACAGGTGTGATCACATACATTTACTCTTAGGTTTCTACAGTACTGGGGGAGAATTGGGAGTGAAAACAACATGACAACATGCCACAGACCGACTTGCAGAAAGGAGGGAGTGCTGCTAGACTATTCCATCGATGGAGGCAAGTACATACTGTATTTACAGCTAAGCTACAGTCTGATTCTGTATCCATGCACCATGAATACCTGAGAAGTTGTCAGAAATCCAAAATAAAAAGCTAATTCTTAATTGCAAAGATTTTTTTTCCCATCTAAAATTTCTATCTATTGCTCAGAAGTTTTCCATAATCTTCCTGCCTTATTTCAGTAATCAATGGCTTCCACCCAATTATTCCTTTCTACAATTCCAAGATTATTCTTGCAGTGAGTAACAGTTGCCAACTACCCTTAGAAGTTAAGCCCTATCAGAAGACCACAGCTATTACTTTTTATTTCCTATTATCTTACGTTAATCCTTTAGAAGAGTCTACCATATGCTTGCTTTTATTACTAAACCTGCATCTTTTCATTCTAGGGATATCCTGGACTTTGCTCCATGAGATGGATTACCAGAAGTACATCTCAGTGAGGCACGACTACATCCTCCTCCCCGAGCAGGCCCTGACCAACACCACCCGCCTGCGCTGGTGGCAGCCTTTCACTCTCAGCAACGGCATCGTGGTGCCCGGCCCCGAGCGGGCGCAGTGGGCTCTGGACAACATCCTGATCGGGGGAGCAGAGATCAACCCCAGCCAGCTGGTGGATACGTTTGATGACGGTAAAGCAGGCTGCCACAGCTCATCTGTTGTCTGGCATTATCTGTTCTTATCTTACCTGAGCCCTCTGAGCTTGCAAGCAGACTTTCTTTTATTTTAACTCTGCAAATTTTTCATTTTGTAGACTAAAACTGTTTATATGCTATTCTTCATGCTATTAATAGAAGTGTGTAAATATATATATATACACACACACACGTATATTCATATATATATATGTGTGCACATATATATATACACGAAAATTTTTATTTCAGTCCAACTCATTTCATTTAAATTTCTGGTATTATACTTTTATCTCATCATATTTTTAAAAAGTACTATTATTTAAACATTTTAATTACCTCTCTGGTGATGAATGTCTTTATTATGTCTGTTTATAGCTTACTGTGTGTCATTACAGATAGCATAAATGTAGTGTCCATATCATTGAAGTACTCTATCTAGTGATTCTGTGGATTCATTACTAAGCCTTGATGTTTATAAAGACAATGCAGTAATTGTATTTAACTCATCTTAATAGAAGGCACCTCTCACGAAGAAAACTGGAGCTTTTACCCTAATGCAGTCAGAACTGCAGGGTTCTGTGGAAATCCATCATTCCATCTCTACTGGCCAAATAAGAAAAAGGATAAAACACACAACATCCTGTCCTCCAGGGAGCTCATTATACAGCCAGGATACATGATGCAGTTTAAAGTAAGAAATGTTCTCTCTCTCCAAAGTAAAGAACACAATGAAAATTCATCTAATGTGTCTCCAGAAATTATACTTCCTCCAACTCGAGTGCTCAATTGGATGAATAATTAATAGTCACTTTTTACTAGAAATTAAAGGAAAATATGAAGTGTAGGTAATGAGAACCAGAAAGGCTTCATGAATGTAAAATGTCAAAATATTCTGTCTGTATGCTTTTGGGGTTAGTCAGAGGGATTAGAACTCTAATACCTTTTTCCAGAAATGACCAGATCATTACATACAGTAGGAATTATTTTCTAAGGTGAGAATAGATGCCATGCAGAATAAATTATTTTCCCCTAATTTGTGAAGAAACAGAAAAGGTAAGGGAGAAGGCAGCTGGAGAAGAGCATCATATGGAAAATGCAAGTGTGTTCAAGTAGAAGTGCCCCTTCTACTTTCTTGTGTCATGGCAAATGACCTAAACCATCAGGGAAACATTTCTGAGTATTTTAATTTGATTTAAGGTAGAATTCTACACAAGGCCAAAAGCAACAAGTAGTTGTTATCCAGAAATGTTCTTGGCCGTTCCCCAAGCACCCTGTCTTAAATAAACCAGGAACTAACATGAAAGTAGGGTTATCAAAATACTAATCCATTTTCTTATTAGGTTTTTTTCTTGCTCTTCTGTTTGATAAGATAGTTCCAGAATTTTCCATCTTCCACTTTGATGATCAATACTTTCACCTTTTCTCAATGTCCTTGCCTATTTTATAGTGACTGTCTAATATAATCCCTAAAGCACTGCGTCCCCACTCAGCATGCCAAAGAAGTGATATGCAAGAGGAGTCTTTTAAGTTTTTTACTACTGAATGTCAAGACTGCCTCCAAGATGCTTATTTTACCCAATCTATCATCTTTTTCCTTTAAGACCAAAATTATGATAACCCATCAGCATTTAATAGTTCATATTACTAAACTCTTACTGCAGAGTTTTTCTCTCCTGATCTTCTCCTCATTTTTCTTCAGTGCTCACAGCAAAGATTTTATTTCTAAACTAAGAACTCAGCTCTAGCATGGCTTCTGTTTGGTTTTGAAATTTAGCATTGTATTATCTAATCAATAATGTACACCGGGTACTATAATCTTTCTACTGTAATATAGAACAAATATGTCTATTGTTTTAAATATTCAGAATAATCTGTTCCTAATTTGGATGGATTTAAAGTTTCTGTCTACATGTTTATCATTATGAATTTTAAATTTCATGGGTGCTTCTGTTTTGGAAATGCCAAGGAACTATCATATCTTTTTGTTTCAGAAAAAATGTTTGTTTAGATATTTAATTTGAACTTTAGAAATTAAGTGTTAAGATTCTGCTAGGAAACAACAGTAGCAAGGAAGTAAAATTCTTTAAGTAAAAACAGTGTCTGAAGTACTGTGTCTTTTGTTTTCCATTCACTTTTGATGGATTTTGCCCAAGCTCTAAGTTAACAATCCCTTATACATTCAATAAAGAAACAAAAAAAAGGAGAACATAACTTGATTATATATCACTTTAAATGTCTACTTGACTTGTTATAGCAGTTGATTTTATTTGTGCTATAGATCGTGGTTGGCTGTGAGGCAAATTCATGTGGGGACCTCCACTCAGTGATGCTGGAGTATACAAAGGATGCCAGGTAAAAGACAGCAGAATACACAAACCTCAAAAAAACCAGTATGACATTAAAAACCTAGAGAGCTTTTATTTATTAAAGCAATTGCTTTGCTATTCATGTTGTAACAGAATCTGAACAAGGCCTGTGTGCAAGCACTGGGATTTGTCTACATAACTCCCATAAATTCTCATTATAATTTATCCCAGATGTTGACAGATTCATGGCATTGAGCTTGCAGTTACAGTCATGAGCATGTTCCTATTAAAAATGTGCTCACAGGAAAACACATTTGCAGGAAAGTCTTTTAGTAGGCTGCAGGACCAAGCTGTAATGAAGCGGGAGTTACTTAACTCCAAATTGGTCCTTAACTAGCTAACACTAACACTGCCTCATGCTGTAGAATAGCAGCATGTTACAATTTGTAAAAATGAAGGTATATTCTGTGCTCGAATGACTGTGGGTGAAAATGTAGCAAATTCTATTGAGACTCTTCTGAACACTGTAAGAAAGAGACTAAGGAGCAGCCTCCTAAATAAATCCTTCTGTCACGCAGCCCAGAGCAGCTGTATGTACCACACTGCTGGGAGTACCACCACCAAGGGTTCCACAACACTCAGACATCTTCCCCGGCTGCACCTGTGCTTTGGCCTCTCACCTCTTGTTTATTTGTGGCTCCAGAGCATGGATACTATTGCTGACAGTCTCTTGTGTTTGTTTAGTAAGACAGGCAATGTCATGACCCTTAGAAATAATCTGTTTTCCTTTCAATATTTTTTCACTTGTTCTAAAATGGTTTTCTTTTTTTTTTTGCTTCCTACAGGACAGACTCATGGCAACTCGTCCAGACACACTGTCTTCCTTCCTCATCTAATAGCATCGGCTGCTCCCCATTTCAATTCCATGAAGCTACCATCTATAACTCTGTCAACAGCTCCATGTGGAGAAGAATAACTATCCAGCTGCCTGACCATGTCTCATCCAGGTAGGTTACTGAAAGGTCAGCTCACTGTGGACCTATAAAATGACAGCTGTCTTGCTGGCACGGTTTACTAGGAACAGCTAGTGAATTAAAAACGATTCCTTATTGCGGGATTTAGATTTGATACATAACTAATGTTCTTCAGGAAGCTTTTTGTTAATAGAAGTCACTACTGCCAATGATGTAGCAGAGTGGGTCTTTCCAGTTACTGAAGTCACAGGCCCCCTCACATGACATTTTTGGTTACATTTGCTGCTGGTGTATCAGAACGTCACTGTACAGATGTGTTTAATTGCTATGTATCATTATACAGTGTTTGGATTTTGATATTTGCAGTGCAACCCAGTTCAGGTGGATTCAGAAGGGAGAAGAACTAGAGAAGCAGAGCTGGGCAATCGATCACGTGTACATCGGGGAAGCGTGCCCGAAGCTCTGCAGTGGCCGCGGGTATTGCACGAATGGAGCCATTTGCATCTGTGATGAAGGATTCCAAGGTTCCATTTCTTCATTTCTCTCTTGTACATCTACTACAGTCTAGTCTAGCTCAAAAAAATTAAACAAAAAGACAAAGTGATGTATCACGTCCAAATTCATCACTGGAATGTCTGAGCAACAAATTCAAAATTAATAATTTGTCAGAGCTCCAAATAACAGCTTTTCCCTCTCCTTACTCTTTCCATATTGAGCCAGCAGTCTCTCCCATCTGACACTGTATGTAAAGTCCATCCAGCCTTTACTGAAGGCAGAACATGGCTACTTGATTACCCAGAATTGGCTTCCACCCCGTACGCCTTCCAAGGGTGCATCCCAGAGGATGCACAAATGAGATCCAGATGTTGGTGACTGGCATCTGTAAGGGACTCTGTGCCCCATCAGGACAGAGTGTTCTGCTCTAACCCCTCAGTGCAGCTAAGCACATGCCTAATGGTACCAGAGTGCCCTTGGTAAAATCTAAGTGCTTTGTGGGTGTGGAGCCAGTGTTTAATGTCTTCCAGGAGAGCCTCATAACTTTACAGGATCAGATCCTCTCTGAGTTTTTAGACATATTTGCCTTCAACCAGCAATTTGAGGTTTCTCTTATTGGCATCAATGCAAAACAGAAGAAACTGTATTGCAGTTCTTGAAGTTATACTGCTGTAAAAATTAGACTCACAGCCTCAGTTTTGTAAAAATGACTGCTGTATGTCAATGTGCACATTCTTAATAGAGCTGCTGAAATATATTCAGACTGTCCTCACACTGTATATTGAGCCACAACCTTGAATGGAATTACAATGACCTGTAACTCAATTTTCTTCATTCTTTCTATTTTTGTGTGTTTTACAACTTCACTGTGTCATTTTTAGGTGATGACTGCTCTGTTTTTAGCCATGATCTGCCAAGTTATATTAAAGATAATTTTGAATCTGAAAGAGTCACTGAAATAAACTGGGAAACCATTCAGGGGGGAGTGATAGGGAATGGATGTGGACAGCTGGCACCCTACGCCCATGGAGATTCGCTCTATTTTAATGGATGTCAAATAAGACAAGCTGTGACCAAGCCTCTGGATCTCACCCGAGCAAGGTAATAGTTTGAGCCTAAACGGCTCTTTTAACAATTCATGAGAAAGGAAACTCTTCACATGTATGTGCAGCCATGTGGGCCAGTACTGATGAGGATGGACTGACCTGGCTGTGCCATGCAGTTGGATGCGGGTGGCAGAAAACATTAGGGTTGGCAAAATGCTTTATGACTTTGATTTGGATGAGATGGAGAGTGAGGGTGTCAGATGAAAAGGTCAGATGTTTTCACCATGCCCAACAGAGCGCTGTCTATGTAAGCCAGCACTGACAATGAAGCTGTTGGCAAAGACTGGACACCAGACTGCCTGGACCAGTGCCTGATCTGATAAGACAAATCCCATGTTTGTATGTGCCTCCACAATGGTTATGACTAAAGATGTTATTTAGTAATTACAGGGTCATTTTCCCATTTCAGTTGTCAGATAGAATTATATTCACCTGGCAATGAACAGGAGTATCTTTTTCATCTATTGAGCCTCTTTGGCCATGGAAAAACAAATGTACCCAGCCTGTGCTGGCTCTTAGCAGAGTGACAGCTTTCAGGACTGGTTTATATTTAGTTGTCCAAAGCAAGACTAGAAACAGGATGAATTGGCCAATGGGCCAGATATAAATCAGGCTCTTCTCTCCTCACTTGAACATCCAGGTAAAATATGATACATATATTTTTAGGCACTTTCTTCTATTCAACCTTTATTTGTCCTTTTTAAACTTTTCATTATCTCCTTTACATGTTTGCATTTTTATCCATCTCAGTTTTGTGCAGATATATTGCAAAATTGGATTCTGCCTGCAACAATATGTTATACATAGTAAACTATTATTTTGAAAGGGGAGCTGTGTTTTAAAGATGTGAGAACAGTTTATTTTGCATGTTAAAGTAACAATTCTTGAAAATGCTACAATTTTGGTACGGTAACTGCAATAAACCTAGAAATGCTATGGTTTCTGTTTGAATACTTTTGCATATTGAAAACCTTTTCTCTCTTTGTTTTACAGCAAAATCATGTTTGTTTTGCAAATTGGAAGTATTTCACAAACAGACAGTTGCAATACCAATCTGAGTGATCCTAACACTGTAGACAAGGCAGTGCTCCTCCAATACAGTGTAAATAATGGAATTACATGGCAAGTAATTGCACAGCATCAGCCAAAGGACTTTATACAAGCCCAAAGAGTGTCTTATAATGTTCCCTTGTGAGTACCCAGTTACATTTCATTACCTCTAAGTGCACAAGTTACATTTCTGCTAAAAGATAACCTATCTTTGCATCACTGTTGAAGAAAAAATGTTGATAAGAGGATAAGCAAAGAAGACTTAAGAGGAAGGTTTATTAAGAAATTCCAGGCTAGTGTTTATGAAAACGCTTGAAAGAAAAACAGAAAGAATACTTGTTTTGAACATAAGAGGAAAAGGTCCTCCCTACTTGTGTGCATTTTTAAACATTAAAAGTTTTACATATGCAATGTGTTGATGTTCAGTGACATAGAAATGATTTGACTTTGCTCTCAGTTCCTGTTTGGGGATAGATCGAGGTATGCAAAGCACCAATAGTCTGGAGCTCTCACAGGCTCGTGTGTTTGTGTGACAGGGAGGCACGAATGAAAGGAGTCTTACTGCGCTGGTGGCAGCCCCGTCACAACGGAACAGGTCATGATCAGTGGGCTTTGGACCACGTAGAAGTCGTCCTGTGAGTATCAGCTTCACCTCATCCCACCCCACCTCAGAAAGCACTGATATTTCTCCAGCATGACATGAGTATTAAGCTCATTAAGAACCATTGTGGCCCAGGGAATCCTTTCTCAAAGGGAAACCTTTAAAATCCTGTCTATCCTGATGCTCTGCCCTGACTGCAACAGTCAGTAGTTAAGATGGACACAAAGTAAGTGTCACAGCAGGGGGGTGTGTTGTGCATAGTGGAAAAATGCAGGAGGGAAAGTGGGGCTTTATCACCTCCAAGTATTGCTGTGGTCCTGTTATGCAGCAATGACTACTAAAAATCTATTTTGCTGGAACGTAAGAAAGGATATTCCTGTTCAACGCTGTGCTGCCATTTAAGGCTGATCGATATCCTTTCAAAGATACAAAAGATTTTTCGGTATTGTTCATTGCACAAAGTAATGTTGTTGTGCCTCTTAAAAATTTGTGTTAGCAACTAATGCCTTATTCATTTCCTTTTTTTAGTAAGAAGGATACTGTTCAGAAACAGGGTTCACTATATCAGGTTCCTATGGTCCGAGTTCTATATTCATCCCCTTGTCAAGATTTTACCAAGTCTGCACCCTCCTGATTCTCCCATTCTTGAGATGGGTTTCGCTGGCAGCTAACCCGTTTTTCCTGTGTTGCATCACGAAGAGATGACCTGCTTTTTCTCTAACAATTTAGTTCCAGTAGAAGTGAAATGCTAGTGGCTTCCCGGGCAGGAACTCATCGCTGGCAGTGGTTGGCAGAGAGAGGCGAGCCTGCTCCGTAGATAGGTTCAAACATTCTTTTTATTGAACAATGTAAAAACAAGCAATGAAGAAATCAGGCTTAGATAACCTCCAGACTGTGTAATTATAGCTATGAAGTTTCTGAATTAGCAGAGACATTGCAAGTAATGTTTTGTAACAGTAGCAAAGTGAATTGTCTGATTGCTAGTTAGTCCTGTTCTCCTTTTCACCAAGAAGCACCAGCTTGCATGGCACTCATATCAACCCCAAACCAAACTGGTCCCAACACTGAGTAACTGTACACCCTCCGCTGCTTTTACACACCTTGCTGGGCTCTGCTTCCATAACATCAAGCTTAAAACTGGAAGGAACAGAGGAGAGACATGGGTATGATTCTTAATCGATGGCTGTATGATGCTGCATCAGGAAAGATATGGAAGAGTATGAGCCTGCAGGAAGTTCACAGTGTTTAGGAAACCATGGAAAAGGGAACTGGTCATTCTGAAATATTCACGTCTTTCTACCTTGCAATTAAAGATAAAATGAACAGAACAAACCATGTAAGAGAAAAAATAAAGCATAATGTTACCCATCAATCCAAGCACTGAATTAGGGGCCATAAGTAGGAATAAAACAGATCTTTTAAAAGTGATTCTGAGGCTGAAATGTGGAGAACTTCTCTGACAATGAGATCTGCCAGACTGTAGACTAGACACACAAGTTGAATGGTAACCAGTCATGTGAGATATGTTATACTAGAATGGCCATAGCAAGTAATCACACCTTGCCTAGAGAAGGAATCAGGTGGGCAGACAGTGTCTCTTCCCTTCTATTATTTTAGTCCTGTTAAAGAGCTTTAGGGCTCTTCTGAAAATTGCTCTAAATATCAGGCTAGAGACAGAGGATTTCCACCCTGTTCAAGTGACATCTGGCACAATCCACAGACAAAGACAGACCAAACTGGACTGATTTCTCCCTTACCAAGTCCTGTGAAACACAGTGCCATGACATCTTATTTCCCAAAGGCCAGATGTAGAGTTCCAGTCCCTCCTAACTACAACACATAAGACATGCTGCTCTCAGTAAGGGCAGAACTACATGCCATAGTGCATCTGGTTCCTATGCTGGCATGTGCTCAGACCTGACAGGTGCCTTTAACTCCTCTGTTTTGCTTAAATTCTACCTGTACACTGTAATTCATCAAAATTTTCTTTAGGCCTCCTCAAATTTATTTGCAAGTAACCTGCAACTTCCTTATCAATAAATACTCTCACCTGGGTTTTTCTGTAGCTCTGCTATTTCACTTGGCCACCTCACACTGATCACTTTACCCCCAACACTTCAGTGTCTTCACCTGTTAAATGATGAAGACACACGGTCACCTCCATGGAGTGCTTCAGGGTGTCAGAAGGGAGCCTGGATCAGTATCTGTTAGTACTTACCCCAGACCATCCTGCCAGAATTCACACTGTGAGTACTAGGGATAGGACTTACCTTTCATTCTTAATATTCCTTCATTCTCCAATGAAGGGTACAGAAGCACTGCCTGCTCCTGGGAGGAGCAAGCCCCCTTTCCCGGGCAGCTCTCCAGCAAGAGGTGAGGAGGCAGTGTCCTCTGGGTGCTCTCCCTTCCCACCAAGATTGCCAGGGGACAGCTCCGTGGGCAACAGCCACTCCAGGGCTCTCTGGCAGGGCCGCAGAGAGGCACAGCCTGAACTTAAACCATTCAACACCGTTCTATAATTACCTCGTCCCATTAATTCTATAGGGAGTCATTGGAGAGTCAGCAGGCTTCTGTTTGGCTTATTCATCCCAAGGCTGGGATACTTTAGGAAACATCTGTGCCTCCTAAGCTGGAAGTAATTTCCGTTGGAACTCTGGCCTGGTCTCAGAAGGCCATGAACATCCCTAGATAAGAACCCGTTGCTGGTCTGTGTCAAACACAGTCTGTGCTCAGTCCTCTTACAACCCTGCACTCCACCACCCACCTGGATGAGACCCCATACAGCTCTCCAGAACCATCAAAATTATCCTCACTGGCCCTGGTTTCAGTCCTAGATTTTCGTGTTTGCGACCTGTGTACCCATGTTGATGCAGCAGGCAAGCCTCAGCCTGTGAGGTGTTAGAGCAAGGAGCCAACCTACACTAGGAGGTGTGGTTTGGGACATAGGTAAATTCCTGGTTTTCCACACATCTCCTCTTGTGTTTTCTTCACTACCCTGTGGGCTGACAGAGGTCTGATGTTCCCAGCCCACGTATTGGCTTGGCTGCCTGCACCCCCAGGTGCACACCTAGGTGCTGTGCCAGCTTTTGCTCAGCCCACGGGCAAGCGAGCTGGGCTCTCCTTGAGCAGACCAAGGGCTGCAGTAAGAGAGCAAGCAGGAAAAGCACCTGCCAGCAAGGGAGAGCTGATCTGTAGGGGTGTAAAGCAAATAAGGATTTTCTTGATTTTATTTCTTATCCAAAACAGGGGATGTCCCTGCTCCTCCCTACAGTGCTCACCCCAGGGGCATATCTGTGAATATATGCTTTCATGGCCCAACTCTTCTCAGCAACCCAAAGATTTGAAATTAGTTCTGTCACAGGCCTAGCTGTCAAGTTGCAGTGCAGATACTGCTACAGCTGATGCACAGCCAGGGTCATGACACTCTTCAGTTCAACTGATTTATGAGTCAAGGGCCACCATCCTCTCACCAGCAAACATGCCTTCAGGATGCCATTTCTTTGATTCCTTCTTGCTCCCAAGAAAATTACTGGGGGAAAAAAAATCAACCTGCAGATTACACGTGCATGCAAAATACCTGGCAGTGATAAAAAAGGCCAAAGATGGATGCTTTTGTATCTTACTTAAAATCATTCCACTTTTGAATGAACTATTTGAATCACTCATTAAAAAGCAGTATTTTTAAGATTCTGGTGCAGCTGTAAATGGTGCTCAAATTGAGCACCTCTTTTAAACAGGGGAAACCAAATACCTGTGTTGACAATGTTATGCATTAAATTGATCTTGCCAACTGAACAACAGTTGATGTCTGTCCTGTGGTGGGGAGAGGATAGACGTTGTTAAGTTGTCCGGTCCCTCTTATAGCTAGTGCTGATTATTCCTCACTAGTGCAGCGTTTTTTCTCTCCATTTGTAAAGAAAGCTTTGGGCACAACTCCCATGTGTTCCATGTGGCTCTTCTTAGGATAAAAAAGTATTTTATTCCTGGCTTAAGAAACAGTGTTTTTCTGTGCCCGCGTACTTCTGCTCTAAGAAGAGCCCATGTCCAACTCTGCATTTCATTTGCACATTGTTTTTCTCTGGAAGCACAGCTCTCAGCCTGCCCACTGCACACACACCGCACACTTCCTTGCATGTGCATTACACAACTGCCATTTCCTTGTGTATAGGGCAGGCCCTTATAGACATCTCATTAACTTAATTCAAAGTCAAAGGTACTGAGAAATAAAGGCTAGTTATAAGATAAACACTAAGGGTCTGATATTGTTTTCTTTACCCCAAAACTTGTTATATGATCCAAAGGAATTTACATTGTGCAAGGAATGCAAGAAATGTCATCCCCACCTACTATTTTATGGTTAACTGATAGATAACAGAATGAATCCCTCCATAGCCATCACTCCATGCTCTTCATTGTTGAGATATTCTCACGTTTTTGGCACAAATGATTTAGTGAGAAGTTATGTTGCATTTGGTGCAAAGAATATTTATCCTTATCTTGGAATATTAAAATACAAACTATATATTCTAGATTTAACAAGAAGTGCTCATGTGGAAAAGCATTTTCATCTGCTTCCTTTTTTTTTAGTAAAAAGCAAAGATTTGAAAAATGCATTTAAATTTAGTATCAATGTATTTATGATAAAGAACATAATTAATTCAAACATTAGGTGACTATCTGAATATTCACAACATTTATGCCAAATTTAATATGATGCGGTTTGTGCTTCTATGACATTTCTATTATGTTTCTAAAAAGTGCATGCTGAATTTTATAGAAAATAAAAATCTAAACATTGATTTGAAATCTGAGGAAATAATTTGTTCAATTTTTATTTTCAAAAGAGATGAAAAGTCCTATATTGCCTCTAAACCTCATCAGGGTTTTATGACTAATCACAGTGCTGCATGCATTGAAAGGCATTTTCTAACTTGTGTTGTATTTCATTGTTTGCTGTCATTGGTTTTACACTAGAATAAGGTAAGTACCTTCCCTGAATGAGTATTAAATGTATGTTTCTGTTACACCTACAGCTCTTTCACAAAGTTTTGTCAGTGATGGGTTGGTGGAAAATCATTTGTACTCTGAGATGTGCCACATAGCTCCTGAGGGCCCTGATCCTGCAGCGCTTCCTCAGTGAGCACTGGAGGAAGTTACACTTAGCAATTGTTCAGCAGATCGTGCCATACTGCAGTGGGAATTTCACCAAGGCTGCGATGTGTCTGCTTCTGCTAGGGTACAGTGAGACCTGCCAATGGAGGGCACCTAGAGCATTCCATGGGCAGCCAAGGGGCAATTCCCACTTTTTCCTGTAATAAATGACCACAGAGATGCAGCCACCATCAGGCAGTGTCAATCTGCATGTCAGTCAATCTGCACGGTGGCGTAGTCACACCTGCCCTTAGACACAGAACCAGTGTCCCTGGATAGTGCTTGCATTTCATGTGGCTCAGCTGCTTTGTGCTGTTGCAGTTAACAGATACCACTAACTACTGTAGTTACTGAGCTCTGGGTTCAAGTGCTGACTCCACCAAAGCCAAAGAATATTTGCCATTGATATGAGCCCTCAGAACTTCAGTCAGAGCACATGACTTTTTGCATTACAGTACCTGCCTAACAAAGCATTTGTAATTCAGCATCAAAATGTACTCCAAACCTACTCTTGAGGGACACACCTTTGCTGTACTCTAAGCCTTTTTTCGTGCTTAATTTTGTTATCCAAATATTTTTGTTTCTATTTTGTTCCTGTTTTGTGCCCTGTCAATTAAAAACACAGAAATAATGAATTACATTAGTATATATTGGGGTTATCTACTGCATATTTTTCATTCCGTTTGGCTACGTTCCATTTTCATAAACTTTAAATTGCAGCCTTGTAGTTCAAATTGTGTTTTAGGAAACATGCAATAAACATAATGCTCTACTAAAGACTAAAGATCCAGAGAGACTCCTTCTCATAAATTACTTTATTGTAGGTATTTTTTTGAACACGCCCTAGATAGTTTTGTCTTTGCTCTTCTGTATTGGCTGCATATTGCTTTCATCCAACTAGCACAACTCCAGGTACTTCATTTGAAAGCTTTTTAGGATTTCCTACATAAATTCAAGCAGTATTATCTTCTGCTTATTTTTTGTTAGTGCACTCAAAACCGTCAAACAGATTACACAGTAGTCACTCCTGTTAATTGTTTTTTTGCTCTGTGCTCCATCAGTAATACACAGATAACTACTTTGGATCTGAAGTTTTCTGATTGATGATTCAGTGAATGCACAGAAAAGACAGAAGGCTCAGCAGGTGCTGACCAGTCCATTACACACTCACAAAGCAGTCTTCAAGTTGCCACTGATTCCGAAAACCATACCCTCCATCATGGAAGGGTCTATTCCTAATATAGCTTGATGCTGCCCAGCACATTTTGAGTGTTCTGAACAAGAAAACAACAGCAAAAGTATGGTAAAGCCTTTAATCAGTCTGTGAAAATAAAAATTAAAATCACTACTAATACTATTGAAAACATTTTCGCATCCACCAAATGCAAGGAACGTGTAAGTACTCTTGCAGACTATATTATATAATTATTCTTGTGATTTTATAAAGCAGTATTGATCTCTCTTATACAGTGCTTGCCTCCTATATAAAATATATAAATACATACAATATAGAAAATTAATTTTAAAAATCAATACAGATGTACTCTTATTTTGTGGTGCAATATGATACAATACTATAATGGATAGGGTATACATATTCACCTATGGAAAGAATGAAAATCATAGTATTTCTACAGCAGGCATCAAGTTTTTCTGTGGCATCCAACTAGTAGTTGGAAAGTGTTTCATGTCAGTGAGGACGAGTCTGAACTACACTAATGCAAGGAAAAAAAAAGCATTTAGTTCCTGAGAATTTAAATTTCTCTTATTTCTCACACACTGCACTGCTATGGTGTTCAGTGTAAGACATAAATATTTGCTTCTTTCTAACACCTTGATCATCTTCCAATGAAACAAAATTATATACTTAAAAGAATAAGTAAATCCCTTCTACATTACTAGGTAAGAATTTCTTTGTTTCTTTTCTCAGTTCTTTCTTTTCCTTTTTTTTTCCTTTGTTCATTGTTTTAAACATCCTCACCATCCCTTTAAGGCCAGATACAAAATGGTTGCTCATTTGAAGCGAAATAGAGGCTAGGTGCACATAGCAGTGTCCAAAACCAGTCCTGAACATCTCTGCTGAGCTGTTGCTGAACATAAGCAGACCAAAGGCAGGATAGAAATGGGCCAAAGGCTCTTGGGCCAAGGACTGCAGCTCAGCGTGTGCCCCATCTGTCAAAGTCTTGCCCAAGCTGAGGCTCTCAAAACCAAGCTCACTCCTAAATTTAACCAGGTCCAGAAATGGCGATTTTTTTCAGCCAAACACTTTGGCAGGCTCTGTTTGGTCCCATGTACCCAGAGCAAAGAGCAAAGCTGCTCAGAGCTGGGCTGTGCTTTCTCTCAGGCCCATCTGCTGTATTTTGGCTGCAGAGCAGCCTTCTCCCAGCAGACAGGTGCTCTATCCTCACCTCGTGGTTGGGATGCTCTCCTCAGGGGTGGGATGTGGCCTTGAAGGCCCTGAGTCTGAGGAACCACCCACTTTCCAGGCAATGGGAATTAAAGGGAAGGCAAAATTAAGAACTTCTTCAAGCTTCATGACCAATGGCAGCCACTGTCAGGAGCCGGTTTGGGGTCATAATTTCCCTCTTGCCTTCATCAGTGAGACACCTGGCACTGGAGCGAGGGTGACATTCCATCCTGATGACATCAGGACCAGAATGAAGACTGATGCTCAGTGCTGCTTTGCACCTGAGCTACCAAGTGGCATTAAAGTTACATAAACTCACCATTATCAATCTCTCACACAAAACTTACAAATTAGCACAGACCTTTCCTTTTCACTTCAATAAGTCAACGTTAACCCCTCTCTCGATTGCCAGATGCTCTAGAGCTCTACCTTACTGTGCCAGTGCCGAAAGTTGTGCCAAGTGTACATCTGTTTTCTCTCATTGTTACCAGGAGCTGGTCTTTATTTCATTCTTGTATGTACATTCCAGTGGCAAAAAAAAACGCCAAAAATTAAAAATTGCAAAGCCTTGGAAAACTAGTCAGGAAATTACTTGGATTTGCTTAGAGGTTTATAATCTAGATTTTGACATGACAAGTATTAATCAGTTTAGTTAATTCTGTTCAAGATTAGCTCATGAAAAGGGCATAATTTTGTTAGACAGATTGTTTTCGGTTAAATTAGCATACTACAGCAAAACCTGTTTTTGCTTGTGGAGAATCGTAGCTATTTTGCAAAGCATACAATTACTCCTTTTTCCTAAGGGCCATATTCACTAAAAATAAGCTTATGCACTAGAGAGGAAAGTATGAGTTACTACATTATGAGTATTCACTTCTTACTCACAAACAAAACTCACAAGTGAAAACATTCCTTGAACCCATAAATGGGAGATTTGTTGCCTGCAGGTCTTCGTTTCACAGATCTGCCCTCTCATGGTTCCTCCTTCCCTCAGTGGGAGAAGTACAAACCTGCATTAGGTGGGATGGGCCTTGTCCTCCAGCTAGATCTTCCAAACAAGTGTGCCTTCTTAAACTCAGCTGCAGATGGACTCTCCTGCTTGGTCTCCTGCCAGACATGATGATGCTTATTTCCCAGACCTTCCTTTCATTTTGGAAGAGGTTGCATAGGGGAGGGAAACATTAATCGGAATAAAAGTGTTGTACTTCACTTCCTATATGGTAAAAGTAGAAGATAATGAAGCGGAGTAAAGCTTTTCTTCTGTTCTCAAGATAAAGCAGTTAATGATCAAAGACAGAAGGATAACTGGAGTATAAAACCCCCATAGAGAAATGCTATGAAGCGTGCATACAGTTTTAGTGAATCTGGCCCTAGGCAGCACCAGTTTTCATTAGCTGAAAGCTCTTAACCTTTCCCTAAGATAATTTATTGTAAATGAAAGCCAAGTGGGACAGATTCTCAATTGCCTTGTACCTTTGCAGTTAAACAAAGGGTATGCTTCATACCAGTTTGCACAGACTTGAAATGTCATGCAAGGACAAAGAAGAATCGGTCCCTCTAGCTCACTGCTCCAAAAGAATTTACACTGCATATAAAAGAAACTGACATTCTTCTCTTCTTTCACCCTTTGATTTCAACAGCACTCGCAAACAAAATTACATGATGAATTTTTCACGGCAACATGGGCTCAGGCATTTCTACAACAGAAGACGAAGGTCACTTAGACGATATCCATGAAGAAACGAGAAATTTATTTTTTTTTCCTCCCAACATGTGATGTGTTGCTTTCCATTCTTTAAATCTAGCACTGCATCTGGTATCAGGACTTTTCTGCAACTGGCTTGATGAATAACTGAAAGCCTGTCTCAAGACAGAGTGTACACCACTTTTTCGCACTGTGAACTAATGAGAAGTGACTTATTTTCTCATAGGTAAATGTTTTAATGTTGATGTGTCTGTGAAAATTGTGATCTGTTGTAATATCAGTTACAGTGGCAGTATTGGAAGTAAGCAACTAATTCTGTTTAACAGGAAAAAAAATTTAAGCACAAAGACTTTTCAGATTTTATGTTTATAAAAACCTACATACTAAGTACAGAATTTAACATTCTTTGTCACATAGTTATTTAAGTGCACTGTATTTCAGCTCTGTGTCATTTTATATGATTAAGTTATCATTGTTTGTCCTCTTTGTATTCTCTTCTACAACATGACACATTGGCACTGTATTTACTTGTTTTGTTGTTGTAATATTTTTGCTGCTGATTTTTGGGCTATTTACATTCTTACAAAATGTATTAAAAAAAATCATCAAAGTACCTAATCCAGAAGATAATTGCAAAAGTAGTTGTAAAGGCGTTGATATCCTTCGGTCTTATTCTTTGATATGTCTGTTGGTTAGCATTGTTTTGTGGATAAAAAAAGAATGCTTGACATTAAACTTTTTTTACTAAGGATTTGTGGATTAAACCCCAAACAGAAATTCCCAATTCCCTGTCTAAATGTAGTCAGTTCTCTGAAACTGATTTACTTACAGTAACTGCCATTTGGTGTCTGTAGTAATGAAGTGATTTGTATACAGTGAATGTTTCATTGTGTTCTCTTCGGTGTTTGTTTCTATTGCGGGTCATGTTTGTATCTTCTGATAAAGTTGTATCTACACCAGCAACGATATAATGCCCCTATAGCCCTAAACTGTCTATTATCATAAATAAAATGCTTCACTTTATGGTGAACCAAGCTAAAGATCCATGCTTCAATAAAGATAATGTCAACAAAGAATTCTGACGTTAGACTTTTCAAGCCATGTGGGCTTTACATGAAACCATAAACCAAATTCTTCTACTAAATACCTAGATTCTAAAGCAAACATGAATGTTATTTTTAATATTTAGCACATCACACTTAACAGCACCTTGCAAGCAACACAAACCAAGAGATCTCCCCAGTCCCACCTATGGACATAACACAGTCCTTGGAACAGGTCCTGGCGCAATGAATGAAACAGGACCACGGAACAATACACACTCTCGCTTTATCTGCAAACCAAAAAATGTAAACCACTGTTTCCAAGCTCTGAGAACAAGAGTGTGGCACATAAGGGACCTTGCTCCAAACAGACAAAGCTGGCAATTCTTAGAATCATAGAACCATTAAGGTTGGAAAAGACCTTTAACATCAAGTCCAACTGTTAACCCAGCACTGCCAAGCCCACCAGTAACCAATGTCCCTACACATCTCA